>JANHGN010000244.1:0-10094 GCA_024605025.1 Megaceryle maxima
CACAGGCAAACATTAGCATTTCGAGGGAGAAGAAAACACGGAACCCTTCTTTCTGCTAGTGCATATTACAGATTTTATTGGGTGCATTAGTTAGGAATCTCATTATTATGATAGGTTTTTGCAGTGAAAAGGCAATGAAGTCTCAGATAAATCAGCACCAATTCACTTTCCTCATGACTGTAAAGCCTCTTGTTACTTTTACTGTCAGAAAAGAGAATCACATCATAGGAAATGGTAGAACCAGCTACACATGTTCAGCATTGTAACACAGAAATCACATTATAAGATTACTATTGAGTTCTTTTAACTCAGACAAAGCCCTCTTGTTAGCAAATGATACTCTGTATTTGGCCATGATTTGTAAGAGTGGATAATATTTTCCACTTGTATCAGAAATTTCATCACTGGATATGAAAGTCAGCTAGTGCTTATTGGCTGTACAATGTGATTCTCGAGAGAGTGTCTGTTTTCTTGGATACAGAGATGGAAACGTCAAATTAACTGATATTCCCCATATATCCCCAACACCTCTGGAAGAACAGGGTAGGAAAGGCAGTCTTGCTGAACTCCAGCCCTCTGCACCTTTGTTACCATTCTTCTTTTATCACTTTACTTACTTTAAGCACTTTTGTTACCATTTTTACTTTTACCATTTTACTTAACTTTAAACACCTTTGTTACCATTTTTACTTTTACCATTTTACTTTACTTACTTTAAGCACCTTTGTTACCTTTTTTTTTTTTTTTTTCAGATGAGAAGTACAGGGAGGAAAAAGAACAAATAGAGATAAAAAGAGAGGTCATGCATTAGTCAAAATGTTAAGTCAGTTTTGAATTAGTGTTGGTTTAATTCTCTCTTTGCAGACTTCTTTCAGAATAAATTTTAACAACTTAGAAACATATCATCACTATGATGGTCTTGTGAAGCTGGTCCTTTTACACCAAAATACACCTATCCACAGGGTGAAGAACTACAAGTCCTTTATATTATTTTACAGAACTCCTATATAAATAAAATGCGTTTAGAAGAGAATGTGCAACATCAAAAAGCCAACCTCCAGTCTCAAATAACTCTGTTCCAGTAATTTTGAGGACTTTCATAAAATCTAGAAAACAAAGCTGAATCTAAATTAAGGATTGCTGAAGGGAGAATGGTATCCTATAACACTGACATCTGGACTACTGTTAGCTCATGTAATGTATATCTGTCACAGACAGCTTATCGGGTTATATATAATTCTGAATCATTAGTCATGTCTTTCTCAGTAAGCACAGGAATCTGCAAAACCAAAATGGTCATAGAAGAAGTACCTTTGGAGGACAAACTCACTTATATGTAACAGCTTAGAAGGTAATCATAAGCCATTAAAATAATGCAGACCATAAATGTCAATACAAATAGTCAAGTGCATGTCAACAAGCAGGGTATAGGCATGACTGACCTAGACAATCAACTTAATCTGGCAAATGATAGCACTGTAAATATCTCCAGCATTGGATACACATTTAAACTCCCTGTGCTAAAAATCAAATTGGAAAAAAAAATAAAATTCTACATCACGGCAGAAAGAAGGAAAAAAAAAAAACCCAAACAACTGTTCCTATTTTCAGAGCCTTGTAAATGAACTGAAAAATGTCCAAGAAGAATGCAGCACACCCCAGCATTAACTTATTCAAGATGTAGCTAGCAGATAAAAACCTACACACGGTACCGAGTGGTTAAACAGAGGTAGGCTCTACATGGCCTGTCATTTGATCATGAGATAGATTGATCATTTCTATTACTGGACTAGACTGTAATGAAAAGCCTCATGAATGTGCTAAGACCATTTTAACAGCTCACCAGAGACCCAAGTGTGGAAGGAGTATGCCTATGATAAGTTCTATATGGAGTCCTTCTACCACTATGAATAATGAAGTGTTTTAGGCAAAAAAGAAAAAAAAAAAAGAGAAGATATTACAATGAACCCTTTTTTTCTGTCACTGAGATTTTTTGGAGCAATTCTACTGACAATTGATAGGGTGTTTTAAGACTGGAGAATATGTTTAACTATTTGGTTGTGTCCTCAACCATAAACTGTTTTGCTGAATAGTAACTGAGTCAGAGACAGGACTTCATGTACTTTTAGGACAAAAAAAATAAGTGAAAGAGTCTAATAAAAGACTGCTGTAGAGAACCACTGTTTGCAAACACTTAACTGGCATTGCTATAAATTCCTTCTAAAACATGGTAGATTTCTTTCCTGTAAAAACCCAGTGAAAATGCTATGGAGAAATGTACAGTATGTAGGCTTCCCACGTACACTGGGAGCATGAGAGACAAATAGAGTTTAGGATAACAGTGGAACAGACATCCTAAAAATACTAACTCATTCCTTTTCATAAGAAACTGTAGTTTTAAATGCATTCATTTAATTATTAACATTTCCTGGTGGCATCTGAACGCTCAGATAAAAACTTTAGAAATAGCATACAATTGTACAATCAACTCAGAGCTGTAATTCTGCTTAAAAATCTCCCTTCTGAAGCAGATGCTTTAAAAAAAGGGAGAAAGAGGTTATCAGAAGAACAAGACCTCCCAGACTCTATTCTCCCAGTGTCATTATCAGCTCATGCCCATGACAAAATTAATTTGTCAGTTCTGCCAGGATTGACAGTCTCATTATCCATATGAGAATGATGATAAAAAATAAGAAAATGGAGGGACCACTGAAAACTCTAAAAAATCAAAAATCGTTTCAGGGTGAATAGTGCTTTAATTAAGTATTCAGAACATGTTGTTATTAAAAATAAAAAATAATAGAAGTGTTGGGTATTTTTTTTTTCAAATAGAAGTAAAAATATTTTAAGTAAAAATACTATATAAGCTTTTAAAATGATCCATGTTATTAAAATAAACATGATTTTATTAAATATTTGGCTATAGCCAAAACTCTATTTCTCACTGGAAATGCTAGTTGAGAAATTTTGTCCTACTCTGTTCCTAGTACAGGGGGAAAAGTGATTTCAAAGCAGTCACATTTGCTGAAGGATGAAGTAGACTAGCACCACATAATGGTTCTGGGAAGAGTCAAGAGGTCAGACTGCAGTAAATGTATAGATCACATAAATCTCACGAGATTTGCAAAAAAATATTTGTATGAAACAAACTGCCTGTCTCCTTTTCCCCAGAATAAACCAGATTCACACTGCCAGAATTTCATAATAGAATGTGTTAGAATGGGTGGCTTTAAAGGACTGACCCATTTGCATTAATGATCTTTATCTCATCGTTACACATTTGAACTGAAGCAGCATAGTTTATTTGCTGACAGTATTCTGAACTGAGATGATGATTTAATTTTGATCAGAGATTTTATTTTATTTTAATTTTTTTTTGGCCTAAAATATGAATTTCAGCAATGGGCATGTTAAAAGCAAAAATAGCATATGTGTAATTAACTGGCTGAATAAACTGCCCTTTCTTTTTAAGAGTCTTCTATCAAATACTCGCTCGATGTCCATTAGTAGCAGGCATTTGTGGAGTCTCTGCTCATGGCATCAAAAAGAATGCAGGAAACAATTGTTAATGTTTGCCTCAATGCAGGGCAACTGCCATTCTCTTAAACTGATCCCATAATACCACATGGATTAAAAGACAATTCAGTATTTTTTTATATATATATCCAGTGGATAGAGAACAAACTAGAAAAAAAGTCCATTTACAGAGAGACGTGGGCTTGGGGTCAGACCCCTTAGGTGAGGAATGTCTTAGAAATGGTCAGTTAGTGCAAAGTAAGCAGCTGAAGTGTGGGTTCCCCCAGCCAGCAGGAATCGTTCATTAGGGCCCTTCAAGAGATAAGAAAAATAGTGACATCCCTTGGGATAGGAGCTAAAATTACACACTCACTCTGCGCTCCTCATCCATCTGTCACCATGAGATATAAACGTTTATGTCAGTGATAACAAACCACTTACCTCATTTGACTCTTTTGAACACCAGTGGAATCTAAGGAATACCACAGCAGTGTCCATGGTTTTGGTAGAGAAAAATTATATCTTAACTGCAGAGGTTTTAGATGCTATAAATTAAATTGTATAACCTTTCTCTTCTCTCATCCCAAAAGTGCAACTCTCATAACTACTGCACAAATGTTCTTGATCTCTGCAGTGTAATAAGGTACCTAGAATATAGTGATTAGCTTGCTCTACAGTTAGCATGTGGCAGAAAATTCAGTATTTTCATCTTAAGGCTGGTGGGAGTTGATGATCAGCATTTCACTTGTGTCTCTTCATTGCTATATTTTCAATAATTCCTAATGCTAATTCCAATTTTCATTCTTTCCTGAACAACGAAACCAACAGATATGAAACATAACATACTGCAGCTTATGCCAGAAACTTTTCTCTTGAGTGAAAGTGTATTTGAGTGACGAGGTCTAAAATTAGAATCATAGCATTTGACTTCTCACATTTCTGAAAGGATTTCACCTACGAACACCAAACAGGCTTTTTAGCCCTGCGGGATATATAACAAATATTTGTAGAGGAAGTTCATCTTGCAAATCCTTACCTATAAAGCAAGTTTGTTATGACTGTGGGAACTTTGTGTTTACAAGGAAAAAATATAGTTCCCTTTCAAAAAATCCTTTCAATTCAAAAATAAATAATGTGAAGGCTGTCTGTATAGTCTGGAGATGCTCTATGCCTTTAGTATTTGGGTGACATTTCCTGTGTATTTGCTTACTCTAAAGTATATTTGAATGTTGGAGGTTCTACAGTGTTCTTTTAAAATGCCACTACTCTGAAAGTGACTTCAAAAGATAGGATCGTTTGATGTTTATTGTTTCTTAGTCATTTTGGTACTAAATGTGTTCCAGTTCAAAGTTAAAAAGATTACTTGCTTTCTGATTGTTCGATCTGCCCATTGATCCCAGTTCCAAAAAGTCAAGAGGCTCCCACTGCTAAAATTTCTACAGGATTTCAATGTTCTATATTCTGTTGCAATTGTATTAATTGGGATGACACTGTCTCTTAAGAAATGTGCACTCTATCGATACTGTTTCTTGATGATGCAACATAAAGAATAGCATCTATTCTCTATCTTAAAAATCTATCTTAGAAATAGATGCTACATGTATTCTTGAGCAGGCAAATGCAATTATTTGCACTGTGATCTATAAAGTAAAAAGAAACCAAAACAAACTTTGAAGTAATTGAGTTATGCAGATACTAATTTTAGGGATTTTTTGGGGGACAATTTTTAGGCAAATACAGCATGAGATTAAGATGAAGTTTCTTTCACTGTTGATTTCTGGATTAGACAAAGATGTTGAAGACATAATCCAATTAGCAGTTCAGGGAGATTTCACAGTGTCACAGGAAATGTCTTCACCTTTGCTTTCAGGTTGCCTCATGCTTTTCCAACCGTGTCTGATTCCTTGGGGCTGAAGTGGAAAATACATCCTTACAAAACTGTTTTCTACTGTAATCTTCCTGGAAATAAGCTTTTTAGATACAAAGTCCTTTTATGCAAAGGAAACAAAGTTTTGAATCCCGGGGTTTTTTTCCACCCTGTAAATTTTACAATTGAAAACTGCAAGACAATGAATCGAGACTATGTTGGAAGAGCAGATCACTAGGGCAGCATGCTACCTTGTTTGGCCAAGGAACAAGAAAAACAGTACCAAGTGAATTTACACTGGAAATGACTCTAGATCTGTCCTTGATACCTACACCGTATCTGTCATTAATGATGTGCTTACTATTTGACTAGTAAAGCTAAAGTACTCCATTTATATATGGTAGTAAACCTCTCCCCTTAGCAAAGAGATTTGACTCCTAAACTGCACTGGACTCCTTAGTACACATAAGACCCTAAATTTTCTATTCAGAAGAAGATTATTTTCTATTATACTATTATACTTCTATATTCAAGAGAAGATTATTCTATTATTACACTATTATAATATTTATTTTTTTTTTTGGTATACAAAAAACTTTGTTCTTTTAAGAACTCCAGTATCTCAATCTCTTTGGTAGTCTCAATGTAATAATTCAATTTTTATTACTTGGACTCTCACAAAAGAAAAAAGCAACCCAATCAACTTCTGTTAAAAGCTAAACTTGCTTAGCAGAGTTCTCTGCCTAGAATCATTAAACACCCATTCAAACTGAAATACTGTTTGGTGATTAAACATTCCCTCTCAACACCCATGGAGTCCTGCTGGCTCTACTCAAATCTCTGAAGCAAGGGTGAAGGTAATTCTTTGACTCAAAGAGTTAACCAAATCCCTGGCTGGCTGCTTTTGGAATTTTGGTGTCTAGAGGTAACTCAGCTTCTCAGGTACATCATTTCCAGGTTGACTGGATGATTTAAAAACTTTATAAGCCTAATTTTGCAGCAATTTATGCTCCTTATTCTGAATTCCAGACATCCACAACATGGAAGGGCAACCAGAATTTCTTACAAGCGACAGGTCAGTACAATGCAGGCATAGTTGCAGGTACAGATGCAGGCATAGATGCAGGTACACCCTCTCCTACAAAGTATAAAGAAATGCTGTGATAAGTCAAGGTTGTTTATCAGTATTTTAGAGATAAAGGTGCATATGGAACAGTTGAACCTAAAGAAAATAAAATCTCACAGGCCAAAAAAGACAGAGTTAAGCTTAAACTGTATCGGTATTCTTATCATCTCAGCATTATCATTATCATATATTTGAAATTAAAATGCTAAAGATTAATCTCATAATACAAAGCATCTTAGATTACAAAGCATTTTCCAGAAGATAAATCCAAAAGGAGTGAAATCAATAGGTGAGTTACATCCGTTGTTGCTGGCAGTTCCAGGCTGCACAGCAGTCCTTATGATCAGAAGAAGAGTGGAGGGAAAGAATATGTAGTTTCTCAGTGAGAGAGCATTTCTTGTAGGGTCACTTTTATCCTATCCATTAAAATCCACACCCACCAAACTCAGATTATGGTGAACTAAGATTATATGAAATCCTTCCTTACTTTCTGAAGGCTGGTTCAGGTTCTCGGTTAGTGTACGCTGAAATATTGCTACTGACTTCAGCGGTGCTACATCAGCTCACTTTAGCTTAGGCTGGCTAAATAAGTATTAAAACTCTGTTGGTTTTAATACATTTTCAGTCTAGAGGCTTCCCCATATTCCCTTTTCATCTGTTAATTGACATAATTTTTATTACCTATTTTTCTCACTAGCCAATGACTCAGCACCTCTTCCATTCCTTTCCCATTAACGTTTTATTGTTGTGAGTATTGACACAGAACATGTTTATAATCGTTCAATAAAAATCATACCATACAGAAAAAAAAGAATACAAAAAACCTTTGGGAAAGTAAAAGACTATGACTCCTTTATGGAATTTAATTTAAAATGGATCACAGCATCCTATTGTGTTCTGTTATGATATCAAAGGCATTACACTTAAATTAAAGCAGCAGAAATAAGGGAAAGCATCCAGACAAATGAAAATAGTTGCTCAGGGGAATAGCTTTATTCTAATCCTGAAACTGTATATATATGAAAATCTTCATTGTGAAGTGAAAACCTAGATGCTGTGAAAAGGCCTCTTCTAATAATCCACAACTGAAATGATTTCTGGTAGTCCTCTGGGTCAAAAAAAAAAAAAAGTCCCCTTGGCCAATTTATGTCCTAGGAGTGTGACCCAGAAAGAAAAAAAAGACTTTAAGGATTTGAGGATTCACACTACTTTACTAGCTGTACACCTTAGCTTTGTTTTCCATGTCATCAGCTCTGAGAGACTAAGATTCATTACCTTCTGTTCCTTTATTAACCGTGCTATCAAAGGCTTATGATCCCTGCATGACTTCAAGATCTCACTTCTACATCAGCTTGGTTCAACATCGATTCCAGTTTTTGTCAATATTATTCAAAGACTCTGGATGTGCATCTCATCTTTTATTTAAGGCATCTATGTATTTAGTCATACCAAGGTCTTTATCATTCCTATACAGGTCTGATAAAAGCAGGTGCAGTTCTACTAACTTCAGCCTAACTGAATGTACTGAAACTAGAACTGACCTTGGTCAGTTGGCAGCCAAATAAAAGTCCACCCATATGGGTAAAACCCATCTTTATTCTATTGCCATCTCCAAATAATATGTCTTCAAGGATATTTTTATTAGAAAAAAATATCTGTGCTACTAATTATTAGAGGGCGTGAGCTTAAAACACCGTAAGAATTTAATAATTTCTAATGATTGGCAAATTCAATTAATTCATGGTCTTCTCTATTTACGAGTTGATCACAGATAAATCAAAATATCTACCGACCTGTATTATTCAGCGTGTCAAGTCCTTAAAAGGGTGTTGACTGTATGCATAAAACATGTTTATTTAAGATAGAAAACAAGAATCAGTCAAGAGGATTTTGACTGAATATACCAGTCACACTAGATTTTAGTTTTCTCTTTAGAGAGCCTCAGAGTAACACTTTCAGCATATGCTCCCATTCCCAATTGTAACATCCTCCACGGCATTCACTTCTAACCGGCCACTTCTTTTGCTCTTCCTGATAGAGATCACTTTTTGCTGTTACACTGTCTTTCAGAAGAGGGTAAATTATGCTCCAAAATGAGAGCAGAAAGTATGTCAGAAGAACAATAAAAAAGCAGAACAAAATCAGTTTAAAACCTGAAGTAGAACTCTCTTGTAGCATTTGCTCAGTTCTAGCAACGGACCCTCAGGATCACACCCAAGAACAACGTGCTCTGATACTGTAACAGAGGGATTTAATAACACAGCTGGTTTGATAGGAATGAGCTCCTAGAATCTTCCTAGCAGGTGGCTGTTAATTTAACAGATTTCATTCTCCATCAGCCTGGTCCTGGTCTACCCTGTCTTGACGGTGGGATAACAGAAGATGTGAGGCTGAGAGGTGGACATCTACACTGGAGACTTTTTGCAGCCAACCCTCCCTGCTTATTCTCACAGTAGTCTCTTCACTTTACCTCCATTTGGACCACAGTACAGATGAAGCACATGCAAGCCTGTATGTACAGTCTTAGCATCTGTCCTAGACCCTGGGCTTCTCCCTTTGTGCTGAGAAATATGCCATCTACTTAATGAAATTATTGATGGCATTTCAAAGGTTAAAACAGCACTGCAATATTCCCTCTTACTTTCTCTCATCTCTCTAGAGAAGACACCACTAGTTCTTTGAAATAGTAAATAAACCTTAAACCTTTATGTGTTCAAAGGAAACGCTGGCTTGTCTCAGAGAGCATTCCTTTTGACACAGTCTCCAAAAGCCTGCTCCCTGGCAAGTTCATCCTGTTCCTCAGGCAAGACCTGGGTATTCCCTGCTGTGAAAGAGCAAGCCCTTCTTCCCCTTCTCCCTCAGTGGAAACTACATCTTCTTTCTAACCAGGCTAACCTTTGACTTTGTCGAGAGCATAACAATATTCTCTCCTTTGAAAGCTTCCTGGAGGACTTCTTCCTTTACAGCATAGAATTGCCCTAATTGGACCTCCAAGAATGACTGTCATCTTCTTCACATTGCTTTACTATCCTCCCCACCTCTCCATTCTGTTAGATTTTCTTAGGTTTTGGATTAAAATAAATTAAAGGCGACTGCATGAGGTTAAAGGCACTTTAGGGTTTAAGCCACTGTTACTGCAGTAGCTCTCTCCCTACTCTGCCACTATCATGCATCCATCACATTGTCACTTCTCCTTTCAGTGTACAATTGACAGAGAACAAGATGGAAACAGTTTGTCAATCTAGTGTCACAGCTGTAATAAAAGTCTACAGAAAACCAGTAAACCAGCTTACACTTTCAGCTACAGCCCCAGTGTGCTGGCTGCTGTAAAGTATTCTGCAGAGCTGCAAAGAGGTAGCATGTCATATGAAAAACCTGACATTTGAGTCATTTTTGCAAGTACTAACTGCTTGCAGATACCACCCTGTCCTAACAGGAGAGAATGAGCAGGGCACAAACAAACGCTCCTGCAGTTCCCACACTGAAAGCACTGGTAATTCTGCTATGCTTTGTCCTGGTTTGAGTGAGCACAGAACTAATTCTGGGCAGTGATTTTACCTTGCAGCTCAGTTCTCCTACCTAACT
>JANHGN010000245.1:0-11976 GCA_024605025.1 Megaceryle maxima
AAAAATTAAGAGAGCTCAGTTTTTCGTCTAGTTTATTTAGCCAAGTCAATATGAGAACTGATTTCCCCCCCCCCCCAATAAAATAATATTATACTATTTCTCAGGCAGATTTTGAACAGCTTACAACTTCCTGGCATTTACTTATTCCGATCAACAGAAAACCTTCTAAACAGAGTTAAGCACACACACACGTTAATTAAAAAACTGTTCTGTGTTTGGCTGGTGAACAAACTTTTAGCCACATAATCTACTTATATACCTTAACTATCACAGGAAAAATCCAATGAAAGAAAGGGCAGAATCTCAGATCTTTCAAGGCAGCGTTGCTTTACTGAAACCAGTGGATCTTCGTCGCTATTTCCAAGCTGGAAGATCTGGCCTCATTAATAATATGAAATAAGACAAACAATTCCACTACTCAAGAAACTATGCCTACTTATAAGCAGGGATAAATAATACCCAACACCCACAGCAACAATTTAATAACAAACACTTCATAAAAGGATTGAAAAGGGTACCTGAATCTCTCTTGTCCTGCTGTATCCCAGATCTGCAATTTTACATATTTACCACCAACATTTATGATCTTTGAGCCAAATTCCACTCCTATAGTATGATTTGAGTCATCTTTGACTATAAAAAAAAAAAAAAAGAAGAAATAAAATCAGACAAGAGAGATTAGTTAGTTTTTGCATAATCTAATTTAGGCATAATCAAAACTTCTTAGTGTTTAAATTACAAACTACTTTCTAAGCCATGAAATTCAGTGCCACTTTTAAGCCTATTGCCACCATGCAGAAATAAGCATTTGAACAATTTTTGAACAGCTTATTCAATGCAAAATTACTACTAGAGTGGCCTGCCTTAATCAATTAACTCCCAGTTCACATTAATGAACAGCAAGATAACTTCTGTACACCTTTTTTTTCCAACTGCATTTTCTAATACTTTGATGCAATTTAAAATTAAAATGAATGGAAAAGCAGAATACAAAAAGACACAGTCCTGCTCATGAATAAGCAAGAGCTGCTACTACTACTTTAAAGCACAAATTTAAGATACTTGCTCTACACACACTGTTGATACCACAGATTCTCAGCAATATACAGCTGCCCTTATGAGGGGGAAGGTCACAGTTCAAGTTCAATCACAGAATCATGGCACATTCCTTTCCGATTACACTAATGACTACAGACATTCCTTAAGAGATAAAGTGAATTACCATTCAGTTGATAAAGGTAACAGTCAACTCAGATTTAAAAAGGTTTCTAAATGTGTATTATTTTTGTTTAATCATGATGCTACATGCACTACCGACCAGGAAATTTTCTTTTATATCATCTATTCATCTCTAAATAACATTTACAGTGGAGTCTCTACCAGTATTTATCACAGAAAACAGTCCTTAACAAAGAGCAGTGTCTTATTTATTTAGAGAGAGACTACAGGCTTTCTAAATCTACTCAAGCATTTCAAATTTTCTTTCATCTGCTCAGTGTTTTTTCTAAAAGATTCAAGTCTCTACTATATACCTAGGGAAGCTTATAGCTGCAAGATAATTCTCACAAAAAGTAAGCCTGTTATTTTCATGTACATCCTGTTATATTTATATGAGAGTAGTAGAGAACACTGTGCAGTATCAGGCTTTTGCTAAGAGGCAAACTGAGCAAGAAAGATGTACAGCATGGGTTCTGAACATAATTCTTGGTCAAAATCCTCACCTGTACAAATAAGGGAATTATGTCAACTTTCATGCAAAGACTATATACTCATGCAGACAGAACCTTCATCTGTTGTACAAAGTAATGGAGAATTCTTACTGTGCTCACATCATATACTTACATTTCTTTTCAATAAATTGGTGTAGTAAACAGGATTTTCCAGTTCCAGCATTTCCTATGACCAAGAATTTAAACAGGAAATCTGAAGATGGAAAGACACACCAAAAAAATTACTACATTTTAGTAAGCACTCACATTTTTGTTGCAAGACTAGGTACACAAGCCACCTATTCTCCAGTAGCTGTTATTTCAAAGAGAAGAGAATATATAAAAATAGATTAAAAAAAGGCAAAATAACAATAAATCTGAAGAATAAGCCAGTGTATTCAATAGTGATTTTATAAAGTTAGAGTTAAGAGTGCTGTTTGTTCATGGAGATACAAGAATGATAAGAAAACACAGAAATGGCTGACTGACTTCAGTTAAAATAGACTGAATTACAGGTATAGGGGCTGGTTTGTATTGCAGCAACCTGTTTTAAGAGTATGTAAACTATTAATACAGGGCATTTGTACTGACTACAGTTAATGATGTAAATTCTTAGAATCTGTGTGGTTTTGTACTTTTAAATTAAAAAATACCAAAATTTTTAATTCACGTTAATTTGAACTTCTCTATATTAACTGCTTAACACTCATAACTTGTTTTAATACTTGTAAAGCTGGAACTACTACAATATTTTTCTACAGAATTTACAGGCAGAAGTAATTTTGATGCCTGCTTTCACATTTCCTCCACATGGTAAATTAAGATACAGGTACTCCTGGCACTTTACCTATTTATAAGCCATTTATATCAGTGTTCATTAGTCATGCATGTATTAAGGATTTGTAATCCAGTTGTATTGTTTTAACAGTTATAATGCTTTAGTACTACCTGTCCCACATCTGCTTTCAGTTTAGCTGAAGACTGAAGAAAGCTTCCTTACTTTACCACTCTCAAAACATATACACTGATCACCTGTGATTACAAAGTTACAGCTCCTTCCAATATATAGCCATCAAAGCAACCTTTACAGTTCGTGCAAGATTCACTATCTATTTTTCTACCAGCAACAGCTTTTTTTTTTATAATCATCTTTATGACTTTATGACACAGTGTCTCTTAAAAACATAGCAGGTCTCTGCAAGACATCAGGTAAGCATGCAATAAAAAGGTTTAAGTTTCCAATATCAACAAAACTAAAAACATTGATTTCATTAACAGTGTTCAGAGCTGTCAAACAGGTTACAGAGAGATCAACCCAGGGGATGGCAGAATAAAAAAATAAATTAGACTGTGCTAAGCCAGCACAGTCTCTGATACATTACCCTGTCAGAATCTCCCTTCAGTCTTTTTGGAGTTTCACAAATTGAATTTAACATGCACACAAATCTACATGCTCATTTAATTTCATGCAGGAATTGTTATTTGTTATGGTACATCATAAACACCCCCTAGCAATGGTAAAAGCAACAGAAATGTTTCACACATGGTACGAAAATTCCCACTGTTGAAAAGCAAAACAAAGCTCCCTGAGTCCTGGGAACATCCACCAACCTTTGTCTCCAACTATCTTCCAAATTTTATTAATATTTAAAATAAGGTAGTGCTTTACTATGAATTCTTTCTTGTTTTTATACTTTGACCTTTGCATGAATTTTCATGCTTCAAATATTATAACAGGCTTGGTACAGATTCTGTATCCTACCCTTCTCAGAAAGAGATTGCTGTTTCTAACTCACAAATACGAACATTTACACGCTCAAGACATTCTGTTCCAAACTCCTCTCATTCTTCACGCCCCCACCCAGCTGCTTATGCTTTGTGGATGAAAAAAATAGTTACAAAAAGGATTCAGGCTTCAGGTTGTGAAAACTTTGTGTGTTATCTCCTGTAAAGAAGGGCCCTTTATGTCATCTCAACTGCAAAACACACTGAAGCTGAGACTGCTTCATTTTATCATATCTTCACTGTTAGTATGAAAAGTAGATATTATAAATAGCCCAGAAGTGTGAGGTTAAGAAAAAAATATTTGAAAGAAAGCCAGCTTTCCCAAGCAAATATCACTAGTTAGCTGCCTTGTGTACCTCTTCCTGTATTTAAATTACTGTGGGTGTGCACAACCTCACTGGTTTTACCACTTTCAGAGTTCCTCAAAATGCAAACTGTGAGATGTTCTGAGACATAGTCACAATGAAAATTTCTGTTTCTGGTCTCTGCAGGGAGGGTTGTTGTGGGTTGTTTTAGGGTTTTTTTTAATTTTATTTTTGTGCATGGTGGTTTTTGTTGTTGTTGTTTTGTTTTAAAACAATGAAACCCCAACCCAGTCTGAAATGCAGTTAAAACTGGTTCTTCTATGCATCTGCTGAACCTTTTGTCAGATTTTCTAAAAAAAAAAAAAAAAAATTTCTAAATTCAAGTCTACCTTCCTTTTTCCATGGAAGACTCGTATTATTGACAGTAATACAAGAACTACTGTCAAATTAAACCAGAGAAAATAATAAAACCCCCCAAACTCTATTCCTACACTAATTTGCTCTGTGATTGTAAGCACTGATTGTTAAACGTGGTTCACAAAGCTGTACCCCAGCAAAAACCCCACAAAACCATGCTGAACAGCAAACTTAATACGCTGCTCCAGTCTGCACAGACAGGCTGTAGGCCAGTGAGGAACTGAGACAACAGTGTTGCTGTCAGAGACTGATCAGGAATAGCTTCAGAACAGCAGTGTATTTTTCCTTAAGTATTTTTAAGTTTAAGTGTTTTATATTTTTATCTGAATGTCAGAGTGGTATTTGGGCACTTTTTTATTCATGTCTTTAAATCTAGAACATATTTTAGCAGCACTTTATAATAAGACTCCAAATTCCTATAAAGAATCTGTTGTGTCAGACCTCTTTAAAAGTGAATCTTTCTTACAAATATATCACTTAAATGCCAATTTAATACCCATTTTCTTAGTAGATGAAAAATATATTTCCTTTTGTCAAAAGGAGCAAACAGGTTTTCTAAGGTGAAATTTGAAACTGCAGTTCCAATTCACTTGTTTACAGTTTGAAAGAGAAATGTGTTGCTGAATCCTGACAGGTCTCTCCTCCTTTTCTCAGGCTTCCCTGGCTCAGGGAACCCCCTGTCCACCTCAAAACAAAAACAAACAAAAAAACCCACAACAAAAACCACCAAAACAAATAAAAACCAACCAAACAAAAAACCACCACACAAACAAACAAACACACACCAAAAAAACCCCACCAAAACAAACCTCACCCCAAACCACGTAGCGCTTCAGCACAGGGTTTACCGGTGCCGACGCCGCTGTCTCGCTGTTCGCGGTCTGAGACAATGTTAACAGACTTCTGTTAACAGTTTATCCACAAGCACTGGGTAACACATTTCAGGAAACATGGAATACTTTGCACATTTAATCAACTGCTAGGAAGGACAAGGAAAGGGATTTGCCAATAACAAAAGTCACAAATAACCGTATCTAACAAGTTTTTTAAGTTCACATTAATGAGTAAATAATACCAGGTAAGAACAGGGAGAACATTTTTAATTTTATTATTCTGGAACTTCTTTCTTATGTCATTCTGTATGACAGGAATGATATAAATTACATTTTAATAACTTATTTAATGTCCTAAATCAAGCAATAAAAATCTTCTCTGTGAACTGTACATCTGTATCTAAAAATTTAGCAAAGTTCAGAAACAGAAAGAAAGTGGACAGACAACTTCTTTTAGCCCAACTGTAACATCCCTGTGTACTCACACTTTGGAAAACCTTTTATATATTAATTCTTTGCAATTTCACCAAGTGCAAGTCATATTCTAGTGTTTACATCACTGCTTAATCGCTCTAGTTTTTTCTCTTTGGTGTCCTCTTCCCACTCTTTCCAGAGGAGTTGTCACTTCATTTTGTGCCCCCCCCTCCCCCCCCCCGCCCCCCCCCCACCCCCGCCACCCCCGGGCCCTCGGGACCCCGCCCCCCCCCCCCCGGCCGGGCCCCAGCCCCCCTGCTCAGGTCGCAGGGCGGTGGCTCATGCCCTGGAGTGGTGTCTCAGCCTGCTGAACAGAAAAAGAGTATTCCACTTAAGATGATTAGAGGAAATAAGCAAGTTGGAGAAGGAAGTATCTTGGGGCTCCTTGAGGATTTTTCTATTCCTCCGGCTTCAGAGAGATAATGGAGTGAGATGAGTCCTTGGCCAAACCACAGTTACAAGTTATATTCCCTTTATGTAGGTATCATGAAAGGTTGTTTTCAGCATAAATGCAAATGCTCATTTGGATATTGTCCTTACACCTGTTGTTATCCTTGCAAAAAGAAATTGCATCAAGTGTGGCTGATCTTAGGTGACATGGCTATTTCTGATATTTGGGCTTATAACATAAAGAATTATTCTGGAGATAAACTCTGAACCAAGTATACAGGATAAGAAGTACCTAGCTGTCTGCACACTCAGCAAGTGGCACTTCAGATGAAAGGCATTCTGTCATAGATCTCCCATTCTCTTGCCGTAATTTCCCTCACTCCAGGAAAGAAATTTCTCTCAATAGTTCTCCTAGGAAGAACAGCAGCAGCTAAACTTCCTGTAGTATGGAAGTCACACAATGTGTGCTTACAAATCTTAGTGCCACTTTCCAGTCAAGCCTGTTGATCCAGTTGAGTTACTAAAGTGAAGCTGGTTCTTGTATCTGGATGCCAAACATTCAAATGGGAAAAGGTTTTCCAAAGAACTACAGTTCTTTGGGCTATTTTTTTCCAAAGAACAATAGCATATTGGTTTGGGGTTTATTTTTTGTCAACCATCTTTGCAAGTGCATAAATTGTATCCTCACGCATCCTCTCATATGAAATGTAGCTTTCAATTCCTCTTTGTTGATGCCAGAATACTTAGTCTGAATTCTGGAAGAAAGCTTATCAGCTGTTATTTCCCTATCCCATGAAATGCACAATAAAAAGTAAGACAGGCAAAGAATGATGTGTTTTGTGGATATGATGCAAAATATCTGGTTTTTTGTCTTTCAATGAACTGAAAGAAACTAAAGGTTTGTGTAGCTCTCCATGTATAGTTTTAAAAATAATAATTTAATCTCATTTGCTTAACCAACAACAATTCATAGTTTGCCTCCTGCAAATAGGAATTCTGGGAAAGTTAAATTGAAAATTACCTGATTTAATAAAAAATAAAAAATCTGAGTTGTTTTAAGATGAAAATATGCTGGGAGACTTGATTTTGTACAAGAAAGTTTGTTATATTTTAAAGATTAATTTTTTACAATTTTTCTGCTTCCAGCTGAACTTAGCTGCATGGTTGTTGTCAGCAAACATGTCAAGAACAGAGAACAGTCAGTTTGCAAAGCAGTCAGTTTGCAATTAAATGCAGGTAAATTGAAAATTGTGACAGCTGATGCTCATTTAGATATTTGTTTGTTTGTTTGTTTGTTTTCTCCTGGCTATGGAAAAATGCTGTCATTAAAGTCAGAAAATAAATGGTTGTCCTCATAGATGATGAAAAACCTATGATCTTCGTGATACTGGTGTTTGGTTTTTTAACAAAACATGGTATTTTACTATAGCACATAATGAAGATGGGCCATCAAGCTGCACTGCAGGTCTGAGTGTGCTCCCAATAGAGGCAATTTTACTCTTCAACTGCCAGTAGAAAAATTAGGATTCTTTCCAGTGAAGTTATAATGGTGAGTGTGGGACTATCTCCTAGTATTGCATAAATTACAGAATTAAATTAGAGGATGTGAGACATCCTGAAACACCACAGGGTAATAAACCCAAAACTTACTTTCTGGCAGCATGGTAAACTTTGCAAAATAATTGTGCAAATACTCAAAACATTTACAATTGCTTTTGGAATTATCATATCAGTAATAAGTACTTGACAAATCGTTAAATGGCAATTTAGGTATCAGCATCAAAATATGAAACAAAACTTTCAAAATCTACAATTCTTGACATTTCTACCTATGTCATGGCTATATAGTTTTAATTGTATTATACTAAAAGAAATCTTGTATTGAAACTCTGATTCTAATAAGGCTCCAAGTCCCCAATGGAGACCTAATTAAATTTTTTCCAGTGTTAAGGATGTTAGTTTTGCACAATGTTCTTGTATTCCAATATTACACTTGTAAGTCAATTTTCATACTCTGTGTTTCATTTTTGACTGTTCTGTTTAAAAAAACAAAACAAAACAAATTTCTTCAGTGATGGTGCCCAAAACATCATTATCCATAATCTTTTGCAAATGACAGTTGCTTCGGAAGTAATTTTGTACACAGCACTTTTTTCCTGTTTCAAGGCAAGTGTGCCAACTGACATAGTTTCTCATACCTATTTAATAAGGTTTCCCTTGCCACCTCTTGTCTGATACTTCTGAGGAACTATATCTGTATTTCTTCAGTGCTGAAGATGACTACTCTATTGTTGTCAAGGTGATAAGGTAATATGAATTCCTTTGAGAGAACAAAGTGGTAATCAGTAATCAGTCCTAACATATTATGTAGGTTTTCTGAGCTGATCTAGTTCAGTGCTAGAGATTCCAAACAAAAAACAAATGAAATAGACATTGACTTGTGGTTTCATAAAACAGGTTAGCACAGAGCTGGAATTTGACCCAAGATCATTTAACTTTCATACTGTGATGTTGTAAATTGATGGCTATCTATAAGGAAACATTTCAAAGTACTTCATAAACTGCACAAAATGAACTTCAAAAGTCTGCAACTAACTGCTCCTAGTGATACCAATGGAAAAATTTAGTACTTTACTGTTGGACAGGAAGGTGGGACTGATTTTGCCTTTAAAGTAGTTTTTCTAGGAAGCAGACAGGTTGTAGCAAGCATGAAGGTCCCTTGGCATTCCTATGTATAGGTTACTTTACTTGCTGTATGAAATGAAATTGCAGGCTCTTGAGCTTGAATTTCCAGTTCAAACTGTGGAAAAGAAGCAGCCTACAGAGGGAGATGCATAAAGGAGAAAGGAACATAGAGTATGATTTGATCATGTGCTAGAAATCAGTAGCTTTTGTATAACGTGGGAGTAAACATGCATTAAAACTGTAAGCTAAGAAGTTCATTGACTTACTGTCCAATTAAAGTAAGTCCATGTCCTTCCTAGTGCAACATGAAAAACAAAAATAATTATACTTACAGGCGTCTATTCATTTAGAGGACTGACCCTCATGCCACTGATTTCAGGGTCAGTGATACTCACTTTTTGGTGGCAACATCTCTCCCTAGGCACCTAGTCCTCTTTCTGACATCAAATTATGATGAAGAAAAAGAACTAAACCATTGAACAAAAGAGTTTATGCATTTCTGGTTGTCTTAAAATACAAACTTGGTAAACTGGTTACCTATGCCATTTTATCTTCTGCACATAGCATTGTTTGGTTTGGTTTGGTTTGTTTCTGTGTTGGTAGTGTTAAGAAACAGTGCTTGCATCTGTCTGTATTGTGGGACCTGGTAGTAATTCCCAGCTGTGAATCCAGCTATACATCCTGGTCAAATTATTTTAGGATGAAAGTTCAGTCCTTGTCATTTCTCCTGGTACACTGGGAAGGAGAGCAAGGTGAGTGGACCAGAAGATTACAGCGTACTCCTAAGGGATTCCTTTTATGGTTTTCAGAATGGAACATTCCTGTGATGATAATTTAAGTCTTTGCCCCCAAAATAAATAAAATTAATCATTTCTGAAGTTTGCCTAGCTATCCTGTTTTCTGCTGAGACATTATTTGGCCTTCTGAAGACTAGTTCCTTACTGATGAGGAAATGAATTGATTTTGTAAGATTTGCTCCTTGCTGGAACCTTTATTTCACCATGAGCTATATTGAACTGAGCCACACATACATACACAATGTTGCATTCTCTTCTCTGTAGTATCAATCCAAATATTTTGCAGGGACAAACCCTGAGTTAGGTAGGCTTTATTTTAGAAGAGAACTCTTCTACATACAAGGAAACTTGTTATCTTTGTCATTTATGGAAATAAACTATGCAAATGCATGAAAAATGTAAAAACTTGGTATTGTTGGGCATTACTGCATTTTGCCTAATAATGAAAAATGAGACTGTTATGCACCTGAACAAATTTTACATATGTATTTGAATTCTAAGTGTTGGCCGTGTTGGCCAGACAGAAGTGAATACTTGGATCCCTTATACTGAGGGGTTTTAGCATTCCCAAGTTATGGCCTGCAATTTAGTTTTGCCATAATAATGTATTAAATTGTGCAAAATCATCACACAGGAGATAATTGTGATTTTTCTGTCAAATTCTTTCATGAGTCTAATTTCATTTTTGGAGTTGGTTTAAACACACCTACAGATTAACTAATTTTATATATATATATATATATATATATTAAAAATACTGCAACTTATGTCAGTTTCCAGAAACCTCTGGTCCAAGCATAAAAAAAGGAACTTCTGAGTAAACTTTGTGACTGTCTTAGAATAAAATATGCTAAGTACATTTGTAAAGAGAAAAGATACTGTAAGTATAGCAGCCACTAAAGTTATAGCAGTTCCAGAAAGCTTACATCATCAAGACAAAATAAAATCAGGGAAACTTCTTCAAACACCAAATTGTGTTTAACTAACATATATATGGTAGGCTCATAAAAATGGCGTACTTTTGAAGTTCCTAAAGAAAGAAAAAAGTTAGATTATAAAATTTCTGAATTTCTTAAGCATAAATTCTTATGCAGTTGAATTCAAGAAACACTGTTCTTGTCCTGCTGGAGGACTGTATGTAGGACTCTTGATAGGAACATGTGTGTCCTATGTCTTTGTGCTATTCTGTGCATAGGTGTGTGTGATGGACTGTTGAAATTACACTGGTAATACCCATTTTAAAATGAAATTCTTGCATGGTTTCCAAGATCTTTTTTTTATGTACCATAATAACAACAGCATATACTTGCATGGGTATGAGTGGTTGAAGCTCCTGTTGATCAAGCTGATATTGATCAAGTCAACACTATAAACTTTGGAGTTTTGAGGTGAGGAATGGAAGGCATTGCTGGAATACTTAACTGATAAAGTTAATAGAAATATTAATAAAGTAACAAGAAGGTGGATGTTGTTTCACACAAAATGTAGCAAAATGGTGGAAAGCACTGCAATTGAAATCTCTTTTTAGCAATTGCTATTCTTTCCCCCCTATCTTTATCAAGCTCTCTGTTCTCGCTCTTGGGAAACTGTAATGGATACAAAAAGCAATTGTGGTCTTTCCTCCTCTTTTTCTTTCTGAAGTGAGTCCTATTTTTTGGACGTGGTTCTTCTTTTCTGTTCCTCATGCTTTCTCAGGCAGTGCTCTCGGGTGATTCAGCTCTCCTTGCACTCCTTTAAAAATATTCCTAAAGACCAAACAGTTCTGTGAACTGTTTTAGCCATAAAGAACACACCCCATATATGTTTGTTCTGATTTATCTTGCTCTGTACTGCTCTACTTTTGTACTTTGTACTTTAAACTGGGGCAGGGAATATTTGTTTTATCAATATATAAATGATATCACTAAGATAAAGACTGGCAAGTAGAGGGTTTCTTTGCCCTTTTTAAAAATTGAAAACATGTGCCTAATGTGTATCAAAATGTGTGACTGTAGAAGTTATTTCTGTTCTCAGGAAGAATATAATGATTTCTTAGATTATCCTGTTGGGGAAACTGTCCTGTATTTAACATCTGTTTCTTCTGTACTTTTACTCTGCTTGATCATTTTAGATGTTCTTAATCCAGTCACCAGCATGCATTGATGAAATTTTTCAACTTTCAGCTATGAATTAACTCATTAGGACATTATAGTGAACTTACCTATGCAATGATATATAAACTATCTAATCCTCCCCTTTTGTACAACAGAATATTTGAGGCAGTGCCTTGACAGTTAAGCCTATAGATTTCTAAGACTTGGATTTCAGTTTTCATGCTATTTGAGATGGTCCAAACCCACCTATAGTCTGCTTCAGCCCAGTCATTGCTGATAAGACAAAAGGAATAGTAGAAGGAGATTCTCAATGCCTACTGTTTGAAGCTC
The DNA here is from genome assembly GCA_024605025.1 of Megaceryle maxima. Taxonomy (NCBI): domain Eukaryota; kingdom Metazoa; phylum Chordata; class Aves; order Coraciiformes; family Cerylidae; genus Megaceryle; species Megaceryle maxima. Next base: position 11,819 of record JANHGN010000245.1, read on the forward strand.
TTAGCATTGAAAAATTACTTAAACATCATTCTGATTTAGGATATTTACCTAGACATTAAATATCTTCAAGATTTGCTGATAAGAGATGCCTTTTTTTTTTTTTTTTTTTTTTTTAGCTGACTTTTAAGGGAAATAACACTAAAATCTTTTTTTTTATT
>JANHGN010000249.1:9100-20899 GCA_024605025.1 Megaceryle maxima
ATTATAGTATTTTTGCATTATTAAAAATTACGTTTGGGGGTTTTAATTTACCAGTCTGGATGACAGCCTGGATAGGAAACTTTCAAATTTCACCAGAGGAAGTAAAAAAAGTTATTTCTGAAGTAGCATATAAATAATAACAGAGATTTATTGTAGCATGATGCATTTCTCTTAGGAACATGAGGTGGAAAAAAATGTAATATTAAGGGGAAATGAAGACTGGGAGTTTGCAAGGATTTATGGTTGCATGTAAAACTGGCATTACTTTTTTTCTGTGAATGTGTTCTGTTGTTCTGTTGCTCTGTTGTCTGGCAGAATTATAATAGTCTTAGTTTGGTTCTCTGTCATTGTGACCTAGCTTGTTCTCCAACACAGGATGTTGGCAAATGTGTGGCTTTTTTACAGATGTCTGCTTTGTCTGTTTTCCGTTTTTGTAGGCCCAATTAATCGGGAGATGCGTCATCTCATCAGCAGCCTCCAAAATCACAACCACCAGTTGAAGGGAGAGGTGTTAAGATACAAGCGCAAACTGAGAGAGGCCCAAGCTGACTTGAGCAAGGTATCAGAGTGGGAATTGCCAGAAGAGAGCAGGAGGTGCTTAGGAGAAGGGGGAATGTTGTCCCCCTTCCCTGCAATATCAGCCTTTCTGATGTGCAGGATGCAGTATAGTTTTCGATGGAGCTCTACACTACACTGCTTCCGCTTACCAATTGAGTGGTCTTCCTTTGTAGCTGTATAGTGCTCCATGAAAAGTAGAAGCAATTACAGATAAGACATGCAAGCATGGGTCTGGAAAGACCAGGGAAAGAGCGACGAGGTACATTTCTGGCTAAACTCAATGGTTTGTTCTCTTATGTCTTCTTTCTTGCTGTTCCACAACAGATACGCTCTCGCAGTGGTAGTGCTCTCTTACAGTCCCAGTCCAGCACTGAAGACACAAAGGAGGAACCTCCTGAGATAAAGCAGGAACCTGATGATCCTTCTGCACAAGTGTCTGTCCCCAAGGCTGCTTCTGAAGATGTTAGTGAAATGAAGGCCAGACGAGATGAAGAGGAACGGGAGCGAGAGAGACGGGAGAGGGAGAGGGAACGAGAGAAGGAAAAGGAGAAAGAGAGAGAGCGAGAGAAAGAAAAAGAAAAGGAACGTGAGCGGGAAAAGCAGAAGCAGAAGGAGTCTGAGAAGGAGCGAGAGTCCAAAGATAAGGAGAAAGGGAAGCATGAAGATGGTAGAAAAAAGGAGGCTGAAGTGATCAAACAACTAAAGGCTGAGCTGAAGTAAGAGCTGTTGTCCTTCCCTTTCCTGCTTGAGTAGTGCACAAACGGAAGTTTGTGTGAGTTGAATTGTAGCTCACTCTTACAAGATTAGCTTCACCGAAGCAAGAGGTTTCTCATACCCTCTCTATATCTGATTGTGATTTGGACAACATAGTAACATTTCTCCTACCACAGCCTAAAGTGTGAATTACCAAAACAGATACTTCATGGTGGTGGATACTTGTGGTGGACCTGGCAGTGCTGAGTAATGGTTGAACTCGGTGATCTTAAAGGTCTTTTCCAACATAAATGATTCTGTGATTTGATGGTGTGGGTCAAGTAGCCTTTAGTTGTTGCTGTCATAACAATTGTGTAAAGCTTTACAGCAGGAGGTTATTAGTAACTGGCACAATAGTCTTTCCTGGCTTGAGTCAGTAACAAAGCACAGATGAATAGTTTGTTACATAATGCTAGGGTACAGGTTTCTTTCTGTTGCCTTTTCAACCTGTGTTCCTGAACTTGTTTCTTTTCAGCCTCCAGCTGGTACTTTTTGGCTATTTTACATTGCCGTGGTAAGATGAGCCAAGGATTACTCCATATGCATACCATGTAGGAGATACAGAGAATATTACTCTGACTCTTGTGCTGGATATGTAACAGTGAAGCTTTCTTTCTGTGCTATCACAGTTGTCTATCTCCCTGTCTCCAGGAAGGCCCAGGAGAGCCAGAAAGAGATGAAACTGTTGCTGGATATGTACCGCTCTGCCCCCAAAGAGCAAAGAGACAAAGTACAGCTGATGGCAGCTGAGAAGAAGGCAAAAGCTGAAGTAAATCTCATTTTTCTTCTCTTTTTTTCTTTAGCATGTTACTTTAAACTTCTAGGGTACACCACACCTGAACTGTGTTGTTTTTTTCTTCAAAACTGGAGGTTGTTCCACTTTTCATTTTTGTCACTTTGAAGAGAGACTGGAATGGTCTGGAGGTGAAGTTGGGATGCCTTTCTCTGAGAAGGGAAGATCCCTTTGTCCACACTGAGGAACATGGCTCCTGCTCTCTCAGTTGCACGTTCAACCAGTAGCAAAACTGAGCAGGTGTCCCAGAGACTTAGATACACAGGGAACACTGGCATGCCACTCAGACTGCCCCAGACAAGGTGCTGCCTTCAACAGTATGCGCATACAGGACAAATCCCTTCTCTTCAGCTGGTGGAGATAGAACACCACTTGTGCAGCATGGACAGCAGTCACTAGATTCACAAGCACACACACATTTGCAGATCTCTCAAGTACCAGCACGGGCCCTCTGGCTATCTGGTACCCCTGTGATTGAAAAGTGGCCTTGACCAAATGCCGTTATAGGAGTAGATGCTCTCCTTCCACGTAACCTTACATACACAACTGCAAGAGACTGATGTTCCTACTCTGGTAAAAGATACCATGAGATTTTTTCAAAGGTTTTCAAATCCAGACCTTGGGCTTACAGCCCATCTTAATGGTCCATCTGTGAGTAATACACTGTCCTGTCAAGATGAAATGGATTTTCTTTTCCCATGCTTTGAAGGCAGCTTCTCCAGTGTTTCAGAGAAGTTTGGGGAAAACAGGCTTTTAAAGCTGTTTAATGTTCAGGCCAGATTCTTGTGTTTAGTGTCATTTCTGTTTTGTCCTTGCTCTAGCTGGAAGAACTGAGACAGAGGGTAAAAGAATTGGAAGACAAGGAGAAGAAGGAGAGTAAAAAGATGGCTGATGAGGATGCCCTACGCAAGATCCGAGCAGTGGAGGAACAAATTGAGTATTTACAGAAGAAACTAGCCATGGCTAAGCAGGTGAGAAGTTTCTGATGAGTTCTGTCTTGGCTGCTGCACCTGGGAAGGAACTGCCCTCAGTTTACATCCAGGAAGATTACCCAAGCGAAGGAATTTTTGTGTGTGTCCCAGAGATTAGAGTTTGGGTCCTCTTTATCAAAGGGAAAAAAATCCAACCAGACAAAAAATCACCAGTAATCAGAAAAACTTCTCAACACCAGAGTGTCACTGAGCACAGTGTCAGGGAGTGGTAGGGAATGTTTAATTGTGTGTGACCTAGGTGAAAAGCACAGAGGAGACCTGGCTGGATTAGCCTTTAGGGGGTGAGGTTACACTTTAAAAAAGTATTACCTGCGCATTTCATATAATTAATACATGTGCATGGTACCATGCTATACCTTTTTCCAGAGAAAGAAATTTATTTTAATGCTAAGAGAGCAGGACCACCTCTGTAAGGGAGAGGAAAGCCACTGACTTGACATGTACTTTTTTAGAATTCAGATACTGTTCCTTATAGTACCGACCTGTTCCATCTTGTCGCTCCTTTATTGTTGAAGTGCCCTACCTGAATTTAAGGGGCTTGGCAGCTTTGGCAACCAATAGTTGGAAGCTGTTGAGTTGTCCACTTGTAATGTTCTTGGCCTCATGTATGTCACAGCTGTTCAGCTAGATGCCTGAAGTCGGGAGTCGGTTTCTGCCAGCTCTGGCAACGACTGCATCACAGCTGATTTTGTCAGCAGACCGGCCACAGTCTGAGAGTGCTTGTGGAGGTGACCATTGCTTCTGATCCTTGTAATTCAGAGTATCTGTGCTGTGGACTTCTAGGGAACATTTGGTTTTGGTTTTTTGGGTTTTTTTTCTCAGTTCCTGGAAAGATACTGTTCTCTAATACTGCGACATCATAGTTGATCTGTGCTAGTTTTGGTGTCTCAGAGTAAAATGTTCAGGATCATTGTAGGGTGTACAGGAGATAGTTTTGCCAGAGCCTGTGAGTCTTTTGCAGGAGGAAGAGGCCCTGCTGTCAGAAATGGATGTCACAGGCCAAGCCTTTGAAGACATGCAGGAGCAGAACATCCGTCTGATGCAGCAGCTGCGGGAGAAGGATGATGCCAACTTCAAGCTGATGTCAGAACGCATCAAGTCCAACCAGATCCACAAGCTGCTGAAAGAGGAGAAGGAGGAGCTGGCAGACCAAGTTTTGACACTGAAGACACAGGTAAGCTGGGAGAACAAGAGAGGGCAACAGAACTGATGGGGAAAGGTGATGTAGGTTAACTGTGGTAGGCAGCTAAGCTCCATGCAGCTGCTTTCTCACTCCTATATGGTGTGATGTGGGAAAAAATCAGAAGGGCAAAAGTGAGAAAACGGGTGGGTTGAGATACAGACTGTTCAATTGTTAAAAGAAAGCCATGTGCGCAAGCAAAGGAAAACAAGGAATTCATTTACTACTTCCCATCATCAGGCAGGTGTTCAGCCATGTCCGGCAAAACTGGTCTCTGTCACCTGTTATTGTTACTTGGGAAGACAAATACTATAACTCTTAAAGTCTCCCACTGCTCTCCACTGGCTTTAGTGCTGATCACAGCATTGTGTGGTTTGGAATATCCCTCTGGTTAGTTGGGGTCAGCTGTTCCAGCTGTGTCCCACCCCAGCTTCTTGGGCACTTTTAGCCTACTGGCTGGCAGGCATCAGGAGACAGAGGTGGTCTTCATGCTGTGTAACTACTATGCAGCAGTAGCTAAACCGTGGGTTTGTTACTGATGCTGTTCTGGTCCCAGCTCCAAAATGCAGCACCATATGAACTACTATGAGGAGAATTAACTGTGTTCCCTGCCAAAATCAGTACAGGACAGAATGTTCCCCTAAATAGCCTAGGTATGCTGCCTCAGACTTCAAAGAGACCTGTCTTAGTAAGAAACAGAAACTATTTTATGAGTATAAAATGTCCTATGTATTCATTGCTATGGAGGGCAGGAGGAAGAAGGAAAGTGAGAAGTCATTTTCCTGTCATAATGATATTTCTACATAGTCCTTGGAACCAAGGTGGAACTCATCACTGCCTTGCAGCAATTCTCTAAGCCACCTTCCAAAAAACAAAGACATCTTTGTTGTGGGTGTTTGACTGCTGAGTTTTAAACTGTTCACTGGAGAGGCCTGGATACAGCTCTTAGCTTGCTAGTGTGTTCAGGGGGAAAAAGGCAAGCTGAACAGGTACTCCTTGGTGGTGGGGAGGCAGGGATACTTTTAGCATGCAGCTTTTAATGACAGCTTTGAAAAACTGCAGAACACGCATTTCAGTCTGTTCGTACCTCCCCTCCCTTCCCAAGGTGGATGCCCAGCTGCAGGTTGTACGTAAGCTGGAGGAGAAGGAACACTTACTGCAGAGCAGTATTGGAACAGGCGAGAAGGAGCTAGGTCTCCGAACACAGGCCCTGGAAATGAACAAACGCAAGGTGAGGGATTGCTTGATTTCCTCTTGGATTGTAAGATGGAGTTGTCTTGTGAGAAGCATAGAAGGTTCCCAGCTCTCACTGCTATTATGGAACCCGATACTCATGGGCTTTGGACTAGTATATCAGAAGACTGTGGAGTCTTGAAGTGAGTTATGATGGAAGTATTGCAGAATTGTGTTTCATTTGATAAGGAGGAGCAGGTCATTGGTGTTTCTGTGAAAGTCTCATCAGGGAGCTGAAGTAGCGTGCCTTTAAAAGGAAAGCTATTGTGAAAGAAGAGGCAGCAGCCAGATGAAGTTAACTGGGATAAAACTTTTATAGGAAAGATGGGGTAAATAAAAGGAAAATAAGGCTGTGGAATATGAAGACCTTTAACAATTGTCTATGTTCAATAGAGTAGGTCTGTTATGAGTAAAATAAGAGGAAGTCTTGTGGTGCATGCCACCTTTGTTGTTAAAACTTTATTAGAAATGCAAGAATGACATAAAAACAGACAGAAAGGAAAGCAGAAATATCACTGTGAAGAGGAGACTGGGAGAAATTCAGCACAACCACTTGTACTTAATACCCTAATCTGGTATTGAGGGAACTTGGCTAAGAGATTGATGCCAAGGCAGTAAGAAAGCGATAGAACTAGTGAAGAGAGAAATAAACACATATCTCTTGCAGTTCTGTCTGGTACTACAAAGTGGAAGGCTGGAAATACTTGAAGAGGAGAACTGTATGGTCAGTAGTAGTACTTACTCTAAGTGACATGCATTGCAGTGTGACAGGGGTTGGCTCTACTGAAGAAGAATGTTGAAGGCAAATGATTAGAACTTGTTAATAGAAATATACTTTGCTGTTGAAGCAATGTTTAGGGTATAATTCTTGTTACTCTATTTAGAAGCATCAAACTTAGATTGAAAAAAAGTATCTCCAGCAGCCTGAGGAGTATTCTGTGAGCAGTGTTAGACTGCCGGGCAGAGGGACTAGAAATTGCTAGAGCTCATTTCTCATGTTTGGTATTTCTAGACTGGTTTTCTTTTTCAGGCCATGGATGCAGCCCAGCTTGCAGATGATCTGAAAGCTCAGCTAGAGCTGGCTCAGAAGAAGTTACATGATTTCCAGGATGAGATTGTGGAAAACAGAGTAACTAGAGAAAAAGAGATGTTCAACTTCAAAAGGGCTGAGGTATATACCTTCTACACAGTCCTTCAATATCTGTCTGCTTTTGTGTCTGTCACCTTGTGCTTTGAGCTTGGAGTGGGTTTTAACTACACTACCTCTTTTTACATCTAATTTCACTTTGATTTCAGTTTTATCAGGTCTTGGCTTTTCAGTTTTTGTCCACTGATAACTAACAACACACATGGTACCAGATGATAATGTCATCTGTCATAAATCTGTTGGATTATCAGGGTTGAAAGTATGGGTGGAGTGATCTAGGCAGACGTGCTGATTGCCGGGTGCTAGTTCTCTTTGGTACCTGAAGAAGCTGTGACAGAGAATATACTGCTCATTTATTTGGTTGTTTTTTTGGTTTTTTTTTGTTTTTTGTTTTTTTTTTTTAAATAATATGCAGGAAGATATTTCTAGGTTACGCAGGAAGCTGGAGACCACTAAGAAGCCTGACATGGTTCCCAACTGTGATGAGATATTGATGGAAGAAATTAAGGATTACAAGGTAAGTAGTTATCTGTATGAACTTCTCTTTTTATTTCTGTTAAAAGGCAGAAATTTGACGGTTTTTGTCTGTACTCTGGCATTGTTACCCTGCCTTGCATCAAAGAAGCCACCCTGTCTTTATGAGGAATGGAAGGAGTCATAGTTTAACATACCTAGTATGATGTAGTGGTCCCTCACTGTAATGTTTCTGTCTTGCAGGCTCGCCTGACCTGCCCATGCTGCAATATGCGCAAAAAGGATGCTGTGCTCACAAAGTGCTTTCATGTTTTCTGCTTTGAGTGTGTGAAAACACGCTATGACACCCGGCAGCGTAAGTGCCCCAAGTGCAATGCTGCCTTTGGTGCAAATGACTTCCACAGGATCTACATTGGTTGATTCTTTCCACTGGAGGGACGGAAAGTTTCTGCTTAAGCTGACCACTCAGCCTCCCTCACTTTGTGTGATTGTCACCTCTGGGGCAGTGCTTCTGTCAGCTGATCTGTGGTCTCTTCTGGGAAGTGTGGCGTGGGTATGGAAAGAAACAGATTCTGGATCTTAGTTCCTTTCTTGTTCCTTTTCTTTTATTCTTGCCCTTGTTTTTCATGGATTCTTTGTGCCTGAGAGGACATTTCCCATCCATCACTTTCAGACTGCCAAGTTGGAAACATCTACTTGAAGTCCTGCCTTGATGGGTTAGAAGCTGTCTATGTTGCAGCAGAGATAGAGGTCTTTATTTGAGAAGTTTGCTTTGGATGTTAACTATTAAATCCCATCAAGGTATGTTAGTATTTCTGAGAGTGAACAGTTTCCAATTAAAGGGCCAAATAACAAACGAACAAGTATATCTGTAGATTTCAGTAGAGTGACTCCTTAAGATGTCTGTCATCCTGAGTCAGGGCAAGAATCTGTGAAGGCTGGTGCATTAGTAAACATGCTCCCTGCCTGCAAAAGCAAATGCACATCTTAGTATCCAGAAGAGGAGACAGATAAGATGTTGGAGAACCTTTGAAAATAGCATTCCACTGATAAAATCTTGGTTCATGTGGACTTCTTCCCCTAGATTGAGGCTTCGCTGTCATTGTCCTTAGTTTCCAGAAAAGAGTTTTAGGGGTTTGTTGCAACTTTGCCACAAAAATTAATCTTGTCATGTACAATCTAATAAAAGCTGTTGTCTGAGTTATTTTTTTTGTTTGTTTGTCTTGCTTCTGGTAGTATCAATCTGTGCTCCTTTTTTATAGAACCATTTTTCACAAGCTTTAAGCTTTCAAAGCAGACAGATTAATTTCTTCCCTCCTCTGATTTCAAAAAATGGTTAACTAAAACTTTGTTCTTTTGTCTGTTTCTTCACCACCTTATTCCTGACACAACAAAAGGGCCAAGATGCTGGATTATTTATGCAGTTATTTTATTATGGCCACTGGGAATTTTGTGACTGGGCATGGCATATGTTATAGTCACTGCTTCCTGTAGTTAAAGGCTGTATTTGAAATCTGCTCCTAAAATCAAAATGGAGTTATTTACAGCATTCCTTAGTAGGGCACAGTGTTTTTTCTGACAGTTTTCCTGGAAGGTGCAATTGTTAGAGGCTTGTTTCATCCATGTTCCTTCTCTGAATCATAAAGTCTGTATTATCTTTCTGTATTCACTATAGGATTTAACAGAAACAATAGTAAAGTGAAAGCAATTAATCACAGACAGTCTTATAGTATGTGTTGTTATTTTTATCTTTCTGAAAACATACAGAAAATGTGAACTCAACCTTGTAAATTAGTATGAATACTGAAAAGGGAGGGGAAAAAACACGTGACCCTATCTTTGCAAGGGGAAGCTGGGATGCTGAGAGCTTGTGGTGTGGCCTAAGGTCTGTTACAGCATGTGTAGAACAAACAAAAGTGGAACCGTCTCTGCTTACATTGAAGTTGGTGCTTGGATTACAGTTTGTGTTACCAAGTTGGAGAATGAGCAGTGCATTAGGAACAGTAATGCTGAGGGTAGATTTTGTGGTACTAGTGCCTGTTCATCAAAAACAGGACCTGGGTCACCAACAAGAATTGTCTGGATCTTCAAACAGCTTTACCACAACAACAGACTTCCTTTTACAGCTGCAGACTGAACTAAACACCTTGTAAAGGTGCAGAGCCTCTTGACCCTTTCCCCCTCATTAAGTCACATCACCTTTCTACTGAGAATCAAGCTTGAAAATTCTGTATGTATACCAGCAGTGTTGGGTTCAGTCTGGTCACAGTAGGAAATGGAGAACTTGAAACAGTCTGGATTCATTTCACAGGTGAGGTTTGGAAACTCCTGTTTTCTCTTTCCTCACAAGAAAAAAAAAATCTTATTTTAAAGTAGTAGTTGGTCTGTTTTGACTTGCCAGAATGAATGGAAAAAAAATAAAAGTTTATCAAGACTAGAATTATTTTGGGGTAAAAGAAGGGAAGGGGTGACAAGAATATTAAATAAATGTCTGAATTCAGTGGGAGCCAGAGTACTTAGTGTAAACAAAAAAACCCACCCTTATCTCCCATCTCATGTGCATCTTGTCACAGCCGGTCATGGCCCTGTTTATGCAATCTGCAGGCACTGACAGGTGTGTGATCCTCCCCATTCCATAGAAAGCCCCAACAGCTTATTTTTTCTGTCTTGCATGGGAGCAGGCTGGAGCAATAGTTGAGTAAGAAAATTACATTCCCCAAACATGTCTTTCTTGGGCAGCAGTAACTTGGACCTTCTTCCAAAAGGCTTCTGGTTGGTGCTGCAGTAATTTGGAGCAATCCCTATTCTGCACTTGACATGGGAGTAGCTCCTAAGACACCCACCAGAAATACAGATTTATGGCTAATGTGAATTGTTAGGTGGTTGACATTTTTTCCCTTAAAATTTTTGTTTTCAAATAGAGAGTGATTTTTTTTTTTTTTTTTTTTGAAAGATTGGGTGTTTGGATTGGAACCTGTTTGTTTGTTTAAGAGATTATTAACATTTTCAATTAGTTATACTCTTTTTAGAAATTTTTTTCTAGCACACATATGTAGTGATAAGGATGTAACTGTTCATAAACTTACTGATAAAACTGTGCTGAAATCCTTCTTCTCTAGTGTTTGTCTCATAATAATGAAAGACCAGTGTTCATCTGTTTTAACCAAATGATGTTGGAGGTTGTTTGGTGCTAGATGCTACACAATTAAAACATCTTCCAAAAAAACTTTTGTCTATTGGAGGGGGAGGGGAAGGGAAGGCAACAAAAATGACCAAAGTGACTTGCCCGTGGTTATCTAGCTTGTCAGGAGCAAGGAAAGAAGGGATATCCTTGGTTTTTCAGATCTATCTGATGTACAGGGCTCTGGATTCCACTTCCATCTTTTATGTCTTAATTACTCTTCTGTGGGTGACTGTCTGTATTGAAAGGAGGAGACACACTTGCCCAAGAGCAGAGGCCAAGGACTGAGCAGGGGACAGAAAATGAACTCTTCTGGATAAGGCTAATTATTCTGGGTATTGCTGCTATCAGCCTTTAGTGGTCCATGCAGAGCTTTTAATTTGGAAGTGTTTCTTCGAAGGTTAAAGGTGCAAAAAGGTGGAAGGCCTTTTCCAAACCACAAAATGCAGTTTCATATCTTCCTGTAGCCTTCAAACCATGCCTGGTGAGAAGATCTCCACTGGCAATGTTCATACAGGTGGCTGGAGGTACAGGGAGTGTAAAAGTGACTGGTGATGTATCTAGGAGACCAGAGTTAATTCTGATACTGTTAACAAATGTTCTTTTTCTTTGTAATATGAGAAGTGTTGGCAAGTGGTGTTTAAAAATTCATAGAAATACTGTTTAAATAACGCAGTCAGTTGGGTTGATGCAGTATTTATTTAGATGCTGAACAGCTTACCCTTCCTTCCCCTCTACACATCATCCAGGTGGGAGGGAGCTTTGCTCAGTACATTGACTTTGAAACCACAACTCATTTTCCTTCACAGTGAGCCCTGATCCACAGGTAGGGTTTGATGACTCCCTTTGACTTTGGTGGGAGCTTGATGTCCGACTAAATCAGGGACCAGAGCCCATTTCCGTCACTTTGGCTGTGGGAAGGAACCTCATTGTCAACTTCAGCCAGAGAACAGTACGGGCGTCGTTTTGCATTCATAAATACTTCACCTGTAGCAGTAAGTGCTGATTTACAGTACTGCACCCCTCCCTTCCCCCTTGTCCTTCCTCTGTGAACTCATCTCCTCACATCTGCTGGTGCAGCTGTTTGCATGGCTTCTCTCTGGCGGGGAGTGGAAGCCAAACGGGCTCAGAAGCAGAGAGAGATAATGGTTTGATTTTTGGCAAGTTAATTTTAAGCTGGGTGAGTTCCTTTATCACAGTCATAGAGCAGCCACATCTGCATTTGTGCTGACAGAGCTGAGGGAACAGTGTAGTGTGTACTGGGATTGCCACCAAGAATTTGTCTCGTAAAACCACAGCCTGTGCCAGGAGGGAAGGGATTGCCAAGATAGAGCTAACACCTGGTGTAATGAAGCAAACATAAGGAGCCTCATCATGAATGTAGACTAGACCCATAGATAGCACAAAAAAAAAATACCAACAATAAACATGCTTCCAAAAAGCAGTTTAAATTTCCTTTTTTTTTTTTTTTAATTATTATTATTTTTT
>JANHGN010000249.1:23048-36695 GCA_024605025.1 Megaceryle maxima
AACAAATATATAATTTTAAAGAAATGCCTTGTGTTCCTGGTAGCTATAGATAAGATTGTCTTCTCTCCAGAAGATACAGGCTGTGAAAACAAGGCAACGTTGTTACCTACTATTTTTCTCCACAGGAGTTTGAGACAAAGGTTTCTGAAAGGATGCATTTTTCTCTTCTAAGCTTTTTTATTTCTCATTCTAAAAAATAAGAAAGCTGAAAAGGTTTCTAAGACATACACCGCCTGACCTCTCATTTACTGTGAAGCTATCTCACAGGGCCCTCACTATCAGCCAGTGCTTTAGTATGTGAGTAATTACTTAGGAAAAAACAAGGGCAGCAGACTTAAAAAACTGCAAGGCCTGTCTTTAGAATGGGGCTGCTTTTATTAGCTTTATGTGAAATCAAAAAAAGAACATAATTCCTCAATTTAATACTTTCTACTGGAAGCAACTAATTCATTTCTGCCTCCTTCATTGCCACTTCTAGCTTGTTTCTTTGATTTGGTTCTGTTATCTTTGGGGTGTATTAGATCTGTAAGTAGATATCCAAATAGAAATTATTAAATTAATTCAATTTAATTTTTGTAGGTTGTGTTTTAAGGCATGCTAAACTTCCTACCTCTTTTCTACTCGTTTGGTCTTAGTCTGGCATTTGTCCTCAATAAATGAACTGTTCAGAGCACGATGTAATCTCTAGAGGAAAAAGAAAATAAAATAGTAAAAGCAAGATTAAGAATAGCTCCATAAATAGGTAAACAATTTGGGCTTTATGTGATGAACCTCAGCATAAATTATTTTGCATGTTCAAGGATACAAGTAATGTCTGTGCTTTGTCATTACAGCAGATTTATTTTCATGCTGTTTTCCCAAGGAAGGGAAATCTGCAAGGCTGATAAATAGTTTACAAGCAATTCTTGGTGTTAGAAATCCTCAGAAGAAAAAGTGGATGTTTGCAAACTTTTTTATTTTCTAAAAGATCTCTTACACTGTGATGTTTTAAAGCAAATTAAGATCTTCCTTTTTGTGCCTATTGCTGCAAAGTTACCCCCTCCTTTAGAGTAAACACCTGGAGCAATTTCCTTCCATTATTCTCCCTAGAATCATGAGGCGGTTACCCAGCACCTCCTGCATACATCAAATGTTTGGGAACCTGTAACAGTGAGGCAAAATGTTCTAGTTAGCCAGGTCAGGATAATAACACTGTTGTTTCTCCTGTCAAAAAAAAAAAAAAAAATTGTAAGGTTAAAAGTGCAAATGGAAAGGTCTCTTTTTTAGGCTTTGTACTTCTGAATATTTGAACTGTTTCCCCTGTGCTTCTAATTCTATCATTTAGTAAGCCTCCTCAAATTCCAGAACCTGCTGTCACACTTCAAATGACAATCATCCATGCTACTTCAACCTTCTACAAGTTGTTCTTGTCCAGACTTTCTTAATCAGTCACATGACTTTTTTCCCAGTTTCTTCTGAATACGTACCTGACTTGTATGGAGCCAGTACTTCATTTTGGATTTCTTCTTGATCCGTGGTAGGACTAGTCTGTATACAATATGTTCCCCAATGGTAGTGAGAATGGACAAGCCAAACCCAATGCACAACATCACAAAGAGCCCAGAAAAATGCTTGATGCCCATTTGTAGTGTCTGTGAATAAAATCACAAGGGGAAGGTAATGAAGTAGGTTGTCAGTGTATTTTAACAGATGCTTCTGTTTTCTCATTTGGAAGTGTGGTCTGACTGAACATAGAGTGGTGAAATACTGCAGAAGAGATGGATACAGTTCACAACAAAGCCTTCCTGTGATGCAGAAAGCTTGCCGTTCAATCCAACTTGTCATGGGAATGAAAATCAGCCAAAGACCAGGGAATTTTTTCCCTTGTGCTGTTTCCCTAATAAGAGAAAGTGTTGAGCATGTACAAGAATCCAGTATTTGTGGTGTCTTTGCATTTGTAAAAACAAATACTGCTTGAAGAAAACCATCAATGAACTGTAGAGTAAGTCCTTCATCAGCAGTGAGCTAAGACCAACTGTTCATACTTTCTGGGAATTGGTCATTAACCTCCCCTTTTTGTGCTTTACCCTTAATGGAAGGTCATGGAGAAAATGTTCTGTAGTAGCACAAACATGGTGCTTCTCCCTACATTCACAGGACTGAAATTGGGTTTGTTAGGATCACAGACTGCAGTTATGAAACACAGGAACACTCTCACCTTGTTCTGCTGCCCCAACCTTTTTGTGTAGGGTAGGAAGCCTTTAATTAATTTGAGTCTTACTGGCATTAATCATGTCTGAAGACCAGGAAGCCATGTACAGCAGCAATCTGTACTACAAACACCTGCACCTCAATGGGTGCACGAGGTTTGCATGTTATGTGTAACCTTAGTACCTTTATTCTTATGCCTTTGTGACTCAGTTATGAGTTTATCGATAACTAACTGCCACAAACTACTTTGGAAATACTTCCAAGAATACAAGTTCTACTTGTGCCTTTCTATTAAAGAATGTTATTCCCACATCAGAGAGGAAAAAAAAAAAAAAAAAAAAGGCAGAAAATGGCTTGGGTAAGGTTGTATGTCAGGAGATGGTATCTGGGATGCTATCACCCTGGAAAATTGACCTCTGCATTCCTTCACTTTGTTGTTAACTTGATGGGTGGGTGGTCGTGGTGATTATGCTTTGTTATGACTATAGCTGTGTAATCCAGAAAAGAAACAGAATTTACTCAAAAGATAAATCACAGAGTGTTTGAAAAATCTTGTTATTTGAAACCAGAGTTGATTAGCAATGGGTTCATTGAAGTTGAAGGCTTGAAAGTCCCTTTGTGTACTGATTTTGGGCCATGGTGAGCAGTATTTCTCTCTTCTGGTTTTCATACTTGATTTCTGTTCTTTAAAACACAATGATATGACACAGCGTATCACAGATTTTTAACATGAGAGCATCAACAATCTAGCAGAGTGAGAAATTTTGCATGTGGCACTGGCAATGATTTCTTATTTTGGGGGTTGTCTGCCAAAATTAACCTGCTTGCCCTGAAGCACACTGAAGAGAATGTTGTGGAATAGAATTTTTGTACCAGTGAATAAATGCTTCAGGGGTGTTGCAGGGTATAATGGGTGTGTAAAAGCAATTTCTGAAGAAACTTACTGCCACCTGTAAAGGAAGGTGGAAAACTATATAGAGTGATTCTGGGGTAGAAGGCTGTCAAGAATCTTGGCATGAGGGTTTTCTGATGCTGAGACTGCATCAGTTCCACCTAAAGGCAAAACTTTCCTCTCAGCATTGGAATTTCTTGTTGGCAAGAGCCTGCTGTCCCATACTTTGCCCTTCCAGTTAGAGGAATGGAATAGGAAAGTACTACAAAAATCACAGGTGGTAACACTTTAAACCACTCAAAAAGCAAAGTGCTAGACTGGAAGTCTGTGTTAGCTGGCCTCTTTCTTTTAATTATCAATGAAGCCCACATTTTAGGCCATGTAGCTTAAAAACAGAATGGGGCCCCATGTCTGACCTTTTTCTGAGAAATCTTTAGAGCCAAGACCTCATTATGGCCCATCTCTGAATTCAGCATATCTAAATATCTGTAAGAAGTAAGAAGACTGCTATCCATAGTAGCTGAACATAGCAGTTAAATGTGCTTTTGCTAATTCTGCAAGAAGCATTAATGCAAATCACTTGCTTCCCAAAAAGGATGTTCAAGGGCAGTGATGAAACAAATTCCTTAGAGAGGTAGAGTTAACCATAGATATGAGAATAAATTGAATGAGAAATAGAATAATTAAAAAGATTTGCTCAGTCATCTGAAGAACATACCTGTGTGTACCTAAATATATATATGCTCCCAGGCTACTGCTGTTTGGTGTCGTACAGAACAATACGAGTGGGCATTGCCATAAACTCCTTCAGTGGCAGGGACCAGTGAATCAGCTGGGTGAAGATCCTTTTGCTTAGCTACTTGAAGTATAAGTCCTCAAAGGCAGTGGAAATCAGTAAGCAGGCCTGATCTGCTAGTGGTAGATTGCTGTATAGTAGGGAGGACTAAAATTGTTCTGAGAATAGGAACTGGGTTTAATGGAATATGTTAAAACTGTAGCCATTCAATCTAATAATTTTAAAACAGAGACACAGTAGGAATTGCAGTGGGGATTCCTGGATGGGTGAGAAGCCTCCTGCAGCCTGAGGTCAGTGTTTGATGCTGCAGAGAGAACACTTGGCCAGCTGCTTACATGAAAAATAACTCCCCTGTCTTCAGTAAAGCTGCTCTGATTTATGCTGATGAGCGTCTGGCTCACTGCTCTGTCAGGTCTGCAGAATAGTTTTTTTACCTTCTCTGGAAACAGGTGAAAAAAAAAAAAAATCCAGCATCTCAGAAGCATTTTTCACTTGTAATGGATAGCTTTTGAAATTGTCCCAAACAAGACAGCTTTTCTTAGGAAAGGAAATGCCAAAACAAAGCATCAATAATATTTTATCTAGCAGGAAAGAAGATAATGCATTGAAATTGCTGCCTGATAAAGGCTGCAGAGTAGAGGGAATCTTTTTAGACTAAATTGTGTGGAAATGAGGTAGGGGAGAAATAATTAGCAGAGTCTGTCTTACAGTATATGAAGTGATTATTTATAGCACATTTATATACTACTGTAAAAGGGGAATTTATCAGCTGTTCATGATTATTGTAGGCACATATGTTGAATAACAAAGGAAACCATCTAATAGAGACACCACTTATTTTCATACCTTCATGCAGATTGCTATCAAAGCAGCAAGCTCTACAACTTACTTTGTAGTTTACATATGTGTTTGAAGGTGCATATATATCACATATTTGGAAAGAACACCAACAAACTAGATTCTCTGTACTCCTCTCTGATGAACTGGTAAGGGTCAGTTGTGTGTGTTAGGTCTTTGCTGGCAAGAAAAAAAATCAACTGACAACTTTCTTTACTGCAGTATCTTCTTGGTTTGTTTTTTTTTTTTCTTGTGGCATTCAGTGTGTGTTTTTTTATTGTTGGATTTATTTTTGTTTGTGGGTTTTTAAAATTTGTTTATTTTGTGTGGTTTTGTTTTTTGTCATAATGTGGTGTATTCTTTATTATCCCAGGATAAAAATACAGTCCTTGCTCCAACTTTGTAATCATAAATTCAGGAAGTAGCTCCTTGCATTCTAGAGGATGGAACTCAACTGTGCCCATGTGGTGCTTCTGAAGCAATAAGCCACCTCAATCTAATAAGTACAGTTTATGGGTGCTAAGCACCACAAGGGCAACAGAAGTGAAGGTATGTGCTTTTTTATATATCCTTGGAGAGACTTTTCTGATTTATCAACCCATATATGCAATTACTGCCTAAACATTTCTTTCTGTGTCCTTTGTGGTCACAGGCCTTTTCTTTGGGCCCTGAATAAAAAGAAGGGGATGCAGAGAACAGAGTCTGGTATTTGTGTTAAAGGGGGAACAGAGACAGAAACCAGCTCTCAAGTGATTTAATCATTGGATTTCATAGGCAAAACTCCTGCTTTACTCCCTGCTACAAGAGACTGTAAATGCTTCACTGTCCCTGGTTGTACTGAAAGTGGTGAATAAGCCATCAAATACACCTGTAGCCCAGCTTTAACTAATTAAAAGCCTCTAAAGATCTTTGTGGATACTTTGCAGGTTGGCAGCACAACATAGGTATTGGTGCTACATACTGCTGAATCCAAACATAAATAGGCGTATCATGTGTTTATTAGCTATAATAATAAACTATGCTTTTTGATAGAATTTTCCCTGCAAGGATTTTAAAAAGCTTTGCTGAGATTAGGAAGTTAAATTCTGCAGTACTTCTGTGAAGAAGGAATTATTTCCAGCTTTGATAGGGATAACTGGATATGAAGAGGCAGGTTTCTAAACTCATTTGGGCATCTCAGTAGGTTTGCAAAATTGACTGATACTGATGCTTGTGTTCAGGTAACTAAGCAGTATTAAAACCTGTCCCTGTCTTCAGACTGTGGCATTTTTTTGTAGCTGCAGAAGGGACGTATATTTATTTATTTATTTGTTATTTCTTCTTATGGTTTTCTGTCCTCTCAAAAAAGTAGCACCACTGGAGTAATATATATATATAGTTCTTTAGGGAGATAATCCTTAGCAAAGACCAGTGGCTTTGGCTTTAGGGTTTCAAGAGCCAAATTTTAAGATACTGTAAATTATTGTCTCATAGTAGCAAGATAAATTCCTTTCCCCTCTTATTGTGAGGATTTTTGTACAGGTCTGGAAAAATACTCCCTTTTGTAATAAATCTTCTTTCAACTCATCTGTTTTCTGAGCCCCGCCTGTACTGGGAAGAATACCAATACACATATAATCTGAATTAGGTACAGAGAAGGTGGTTTTTTCCTGTGATATTACGAGCTGGTGAACTGGGAATAACAGCTTTGTCTCAGTGAACTATTTGTTGGTGGGTTTTTTTGTTTTGGTTTGGTTTTTTTTTTCAGTTTCAACAGAATCTAGATGTTACTCATTTCTAGGTTACTCAAAATATGCTTATCCTGACTCTGTTCTTGAGACTAAATCTTTGTACACTGCTTTTTTTGGGACCACTGTGAAATGTATACTGTTTTTTGAGGGCAAGTCCAGATGCCACTAGCCTTTCCCACATTGAGATGACCCATTTACAGTGCAACATCTATTATTTTGTGATACCCTTCTTCATAACATTCCCAGTCATCCAGGGGGCAAGGACCAGCTCTCCTCCCCAGACAGTATATGTGCAGACTGAGCAAAATTGTTTTGTTATGTGTTTTTTTTTTTCACACACTGGTCACAAGGTACCATGAGAGGTCAGTAATGGACAGCTTTTATTTATGAGCACAGGGTAGTTCATTCCTTGCATGGAGAAGTCTACATGGTCTTCCCTTGACAGTTGTGGTGCACTAGAGAAAAACATATCACAGAATCACAGAATGTTAGGGTTGGAAGGGACCTTGAAAGATCATCTAGTCCAACTCCCCTGCCACAGCAGGATCACGTAGATCAGGTCACACAGGAATGCATCCAGGTGGGTTTTGAATGTCTCCAGAGAAGGAGACTCCACAACCTCCCCAGACAGCCTGTTCCAGTGCTCTGCCACACTCACCATGAAAAATTTTCTCCTTACATTTACATGGAACCTCCTATGTTCCAGCTTGCACCCATTGCCCCTTGTCCTGTCACTGAATGTCACACCTTTGTGGCTCTGCACTGGACTCTTTGAGCAGTTCCCTCTACTTCTTGAACTGAGGGGCCCAGAACTGGACACAATATTCCAGATGCGGCCTCACCAGGGCAGAGTAGAGGTGGAGGAGAACCTCTATTGACCTACTAACCACACCCCTTCTAATACACCCCTAGATACCATCGGCCTTCTTGGCCACAAGGGCACATTGCTGGCTCATGGTCATCCTGCTGTCCCCCAGGAACCCCAGGGCCTTTTCCCCTACACTGCTCTCCAACAGGTCAGTTCCAAACCTATACTGATACCTGGGGTTGTTCTTTCCCAGATGTAAGACTGCACTTGCCCTTGTTATACTGCATTAAATTTCTCCCTGCACAACTCTCCAGGTCTTGCTGAATGGCAGCACAGCCTGCTGGTGTGTCAGCCACTCCTCCCAGTTTTGTGTCACCAGAGAACTTGGTGACAGTGCACTCTGTTCCCTCATCCAGGTCATTAATGAATATATTGAATAGTACTGGTGCCAGTACCAACCCTTGAGGGACTCCACTAGATACAGGCCTCCAACTACACTCTGTCCCATTCACCACAACTCTCCGCCTTCCATCTTTCAACCAGGTCACAATCCACCTCACTATCTGATCATCCAGACCACACTCTCTAATTTTAGCTGTGAGGATGCTGTGGGAGACAGTGTCAAATGCTTTCCTGAAATCAAGATAGACCACATCCACCGCTCTACCTTCATCTATCCACCTGGTAATGTCCTCATAAAAGGCTATCAGGTTGGTCAAACATGACTTCCCCTTGGTAAAATACTGTTGACTTCCCCTAATGACCCTCTTAGCCTTGATATGCCTAGATACAGTGCAAAGGATAAGTTGTTCCATCGCCTTTCCAGGGATGGAGGTGAGACAGACCTGGGTTCTCCTTCTTGCCCTTTTTGAAGACTGGAGTGACATTTGCTTTTCTCTGATCCTCAGGCACCTCTCCTGTTCTCCACGACTTACCAAAGATGATGGAGAGTGACCTAGCAATGACCCCCACCAGGTCTCTCAGCATCTGTGGATGCATCCCATCAGGACCCATGGATTTATGGATGTCCATATTGCTTAATTGTTCCCTAACCCAGTCATCATCAACCAAGGCCAACTCCTCCTTTTTCCTGACTTTTTAAAGTTAGTAGCCAGTCTGTAACATTATTTAATAGGTATATTTTTGGGGATGAAAATGGCAGTATGGAGGTGAAATGAGTCACTACAAACACTTGAGATTGGCTTTGCCACTAAGTTGTCATGGTGTGGAGCCCTATCAAGTTTAACCAGCACTCTATTTTTCACTGAATTCTTGTATGTGGATAGAGGAGAAAAAACAGATAGCAAGCAACATCCACTTAAATGAACTATCCAGCTATGTTTCATGGCTCTTCAAAGTCATTTGATTATCTGCCTTAATTGATATAGAACCTGCAAGGGATTAATCACAAATGTCTCATATTTTCCATAGGTGCACTTTGCCATTTCATTTTCAAAAGAGAGATAATTCAGTTTGGTTCCTACTGTTTGTGATTTAAATTTTGTTTGGTCTGAGGAAAAAAAAAAAGAAAAAAGAAAAAACCAACAAAGGACAATGCTATTAATATTCAGTAATACAGAAAACCATGCTGCAAATCTGTGATGAGGTCATTCATATGCAGAGACAACCACCAACATAAGAAATGGTACTTCTAGCTCTGCATGAGTGGGTATCCTTTGCACCAGAGCTTCATTTCTTTGTAGGCACTGAAATAAGAGACCAGGTTTGAATACAAGGTCAAGGTAATAGATGTTCAGTGAATAGGAGCTTCTCTGACAGAAAGATCCTGTTCAGGGTTTGAAGCAGATGAGAAATACTTTGATATCTCTGAGGACCTGGGTTAGCCTGGCCATAAATTCTTCTGCCTACCATATGTGATCTTCAAAAAATCTAACCCTTTTTAGACTCTTAAACAGGAACTAATCTTTTGGAAAACCCGGCTCACATCCGAGTCAGTTAGAAAATAGTTTTGGACTTCAAACAGAACCTAAAAACCATAGGATGAAATTTTAGAATGTTACATTTAATGCAAGAACACTTTCTTTGCAGGCTATGGCATTTCCATGGCTGCTCATATGCAAAGGAGTTTATTTACAAAACACCATTATCCCCTTTTCCTTTTGCCTCCCAAACAGGAAGATGGCACTGAAGATGCAGATATATAAAGTCTCACACAGTCTCAGCAGCACACACATATACATGCATATATGCATTACGTACATATACTTATGTACACATACAGGATTCTTTGAGAAGAATTGCAGCCACCTGAACATATGGCAAAGCCACAGGCAACTTTGCATTTGAAAGAAATGGAGGTCAGCAGAAAATCGAGCAATGCTCAAGGGAAATTTACAGCCTAGACACCTTGTCATTGCCAAAGACATCCTACACACACAGGAGAGTCAGGGGTGTCTACTACCAGTAATGACAATGAAGTTCTAGAGAGCTGGCTAACCTGGAAGTTGGTAGCTTGTGCAAAGTCACAGTGCAGCCTCATACTTAAGCACATGTCAGTTGCAGGAAATCTTGAAGGTAGTTATTTGGCCACTCATTAATGCCAAGTCAGACGTGTCTAAGCACCTGGCTCACCCACAGCCTGGAGAGCATCAGCTGACAGGAAACACTACTGCGCTGTTTCAAACCAGGTGGGCAGAGTGCCAACGCAGTCATTTGATCCAAGGTACAAAGAGTGCTTTATAACTTACCCTCCACCCTCCCATCAGACAAGGAAGCAGCAGAGGACACAACCACCCACGCTGCCCCTTCTCACTCCACCAGTGATGGGGCAGATGGCAGAATACAGCCAAGTGAAGCAAGAAGTTATCGCAGGGAAGTTTTCAGTGTTAAAATACTTGGAGAATTAAGAAATGACTGGGAAACAACAATCCCACTGCTCGTGTTTTTCCCACAGAGCTCCAATTTTTGTCCGAGCATCTTAAAATAAAAATGTTTACTCTCTTCAGGAACTCATGCCAGCCACTCCAGCAGCGGGAGAAGAAAGCTGCTTTAGAGCCCAGATGCGTACTCCGGAATCCGTCATGAACCCATCAGTAGCTAAGCTTTGCTTAGAAGTCACAGCTTAGTGGAGCAGATGTGATAGGAGTCACCAAAATACGAGTCTGGTCTTCCCCCTGGGGTGCTGTGCCTGAGATTATGGACCCAGGGAAAAAAACCCACCCTTTTGTGATTGCCTTACATATTTTCTTGGAAGGTGCATGTCCACTAAAGGGAAGACAGATGCTGCTGAATAGATGGTTACTTTTCTCACCCCTCAGCATACACAAATGTTTTATAATTAATGGGCCCAGAGGAAAAAAAAAATCATTCTGTCCCTGTGCTTTTGAAAGAGCGAGAGATGGGTCTATTTAATGCCCCGAGAGAGAGGACTTTTATATGTACAGCTGCTTTTCTTTAAAGGGAAAAAATTAAAAAATTCTGACTGAAAGTTCACTGAAGAAAAAGGTAGGTAGGGAAGAATTTGAGCTTTGAACTTGAGGTTAATCATAACATTATGCTTTTGAGGCCTTGGAACTTAAAAACTAGGGGTGAAGTGACTCAAATAATAGAATAAATACACTGCTAGAAAAACCCTCATAAGAAAATACTGCTAATAAGGTTTCTTCTCTCTTTCTTTTATTTGCTTATTTCAGCCTTTACAAATTCCTGCTCCCGAGCCTCTCTCTGACATTGTCAAGGATCAAACACACTGCCTTCCACAGGCAGCACCTAACACCACACTCTCCAAACCTAGAACAAAATTAAGACCTTGTAGCTTTCCTGAGAACATGCAGAGTCGGGCAACCATGAGGCTGCAGTGTGCAGCAGAATCATTCCCAAGTGCAGCCCTCACTGCCTGTGGAGAAGTTGATGTCTTTCAGAAAGTAAATTATTAAGGCAATACTTTCCCAAGAGTGTTCATTCAAATGTAAAAAAATGTCAAGAGCTTTGGTAGCTCATGAACGAGCTACTTCTGTAAATGCATCGAGCACAACAGCAGTGATTTGTTAAATTTACACAGCGTTTCAAGTGGTTTAAATCCCAGCAACTTAAGCTGCTGCTGACAGTGTTAAACCTAGTTATTCTCACAGGGTTAGGGAAAGACCACAGGAAGGTTGTGAATGGAGTGGACATTGGGAAGCCTCTGGTCCAACTTCCTGCCAAAAGCAGGGTCAGTCCTGGGATCAGACCAGATGCTCAGGGCTTTCTCCAGCTGGGGCTTGTAACTCCCAAGCACAGAGGTGGCAAAAGCCTCCCCGGGCAACCTGCCCCACTGCCAGGCTGTTCTTACGGAGGAAAGGCGGCCTCTGCTCTCCAGACTGAACTTCCTAGTTTTAGCTGATGCTGTGTGCCCGACAGCCTTCCAAGACATCACCATACAACGTACAACACTTCCACTCCTGTGGCGTTCCGACAAGCCTTTTGCATTTATGTAGTGATTCTGTGGAGAGGGAACAGCCTCCACCCTGCTCCTCAGTCCCACCTAACAGCTGGTTGCCACTCCACTGCAGTGCTGAACTGCTTCTCTTCTCAGCATTTTCCAGCAGGAACTCAGCCCCTGTCGCACTCTCTGGGAACACAAAGACCACCAGGCTTTCCCCACTCTTCCCGGAAGGAGCAGGAAGATCTGTTGCAAGTGCAGTATCCACGAGCAGCCTGATTCCTGGGTCAGATGCAAAGGCAACCCACACTGTGATGAAACCCGCCAAGCACATTCACCTCAAAACCTCTGCTGTTCTAAAGAGACAGGGTATCGTCACCCTTGGCCTCAGAACTAGAATGCACCATTTCCATTCTTTTTTCCTTTTGCATTTCTGAGTGTACAGTCATACAAAGGGCAAATAATGCACACAGCAGTATTTGTCCAACTCAAAGGGAGTGCTTACCACAACAGAGCTTAATCATTAACCTGTAGTTCCATTAGTTAAGTAGTGGGACCACTACTAGCTATTCTGCTTACCTCTGGACAGAAGGCGGCTCTGCCCAGCTGCGTTCAGGGAGGAGCAGGATCTCTAGACTGGACAGAGGAATTCCATAATCACCTAAAAGGAATAGCTAAACTGCCCACTTAACGAAGTGATGAGTCCCAGGAATAATTGAGAGGTGGGAAGGTTTTTAATCTCAGGTAAGAGCTAGACAATTAGGGTGTAATTGTCTTAAGACAAGATCGTCACTAAACACTGAACAGAGGGTAAGACATTTTCTGTCCAGAGGCTGGGCCCAGCCACAGACTGCTGTAAGAACAATCTGTTAGGTGGGTGACAGAGTGAGAGACCTGTGTGACGTCTCAGGAGCTTCTGGGAATCATGCACAGAGAGAATTGGGGCTTTTATTTCCATGTGTCTGTGTCCGATCAAGCTTCTTCACTCGACTGCTGAAAGGGATGCAGGAAATAGGCCAGAAGTATGAAAAATGAAAGGAAGAAGCATCAGCTTCTGTGGAAAAAGACAGCAATTTCAACAAAAGCCTAGAAAATAGCTAACATTGACTCACACTCCTCAGCTTCCATGAACTATGCAAAAGCAAGTACGGTATCAGAGGAAACAAAGCAGCCTTTAGATTTCCAGACAGAAATTAGAAAAAAAAAAATCAAATTTACATCATTCTACATTTTGTTATCTTCTTCCTGAAATATAACAAGTCGTCCTCACGGATAGAAAGGATTTTTAAATTGTTGTCGAAGGGCATCAACGTCACTTTGCAATTCGATCTAAAATTGTCCTCCTTCGTTGTTGAATAAAGGTGACATTAACTATGCTCCCTGAACATTGATAGGGCTTAAGTAGGATCTGCTCAGGTTTTATAGACACTCTCACTGTACAAGAGAATCAGGCAATAGCAAATTATGTCTCTACGCTTCACCATATTAAAGAAAAAAATAATGACTGTGAGGTGGAGGAAGTGAAAGTCAGAGAACTGTCCTTTTAGCTGAGATAACAGGCTAAGGGAATATCCAACGAGCTTGGGAAGGGATTACTTAGTAAGTGTTTGAAACCGGTGACAAATTTAAAGCGGGTGACCATAATGACAGAAGCACACATAAGCAAACATTATGTTACCAGCTAGCCTCAAAGGCAGCAACGGCACAGATAGAGACCTTAAATATACTGCAGGGCCTGGACTGCTCCAGGGTGCTCTACCTGCAGAGCTCCTACAAAGCAAGGTTTATCTGTTTTTCAAGGAGGGTGGAGTTGTATGTTTGTTTGTTTGTTTGTTTCTAGGTGTTATCCCCAGCTGTACTATACTCAAGGGTAGGATGTTACTGATATACCTTAAGATTTCCAAAGGCTGGATTATTTGGGAAATTCACCAAAATACCTTTCCCTAGAATCTGTCAAGAAAAACACCTAGAGCTGTGGGAAACAACCCTTTTAATAAGAAATGCTGTCTGAAG
>JANHGN010000249.1:36795-46996 GCA_024605025.1 Megaceryle maxima
ACAAATTTATCAAAAAGGCGGAAAAATACAAAGCCTTATTCTAACTATCAAAAGGCAATTGCTGGGACTTAGTTTGGTACCTAATCCAAGTGAATAACTACCCACTTACAAAAAAAGACTTTTTTCAAAATGAATTATCTGCCACTGTGCCCACACTTCAGTGAATCTGTTAAATGTTTACTGTGACTGACTGCATGGAGTTACATAATGGAGATTTCTGGGCTGTACAGGAGTAAAAGATACCAACTGTCATAAAGATAATACCAGGAATAATTTCCATGCTTCTTGATGTAATGATGGGCAAGACTTGCTTTAGAGAGTGTCCTCTGCTTGGTCCTGCTTTGTTTAGTACATTTGTCCCAGATGTGAAATTGAAAGCTGTAAAATGTGCAAGCTCTTGGCCAAAAGGAGTACATGAGGAGGAAGGCATACTCATGGGAAATGCAGTAGAAGAATTCTGGAAAAGGAGGGTCTGGACTTAGCAGAACTTACCCCACAACAGCAAGACTACTTAGAAGTGACCTTTTGTTTCTGCTTACTCATTCTGACTGCACAGGCCTGTAAATATGTGAAGATTTGTTCAAAGACAAAATCTGTGAGTCATTTTTTAGAGACCTTCAGTTCAGTCACCTTAACTAGCTTTTTGGACCTTGGCTTCTGGAGAAGAATTCAGTTGTGTGTGTTGGGTTAGCATGACTGAAGATTAATTAAGGACTACAGTCAAATAACCAGCCAGAGAGCAGCTAGATCTGCCTTCCATTCTGGCCACTGTGTGGAGGCTACACTCAAAAGACTGAATAAAGCACAAACCTCCTGCTACTTAATACTGAGAAAAAAGGAACTCCATGGGACTACTCATGTGACAAAACTAATAATTTTCTACTCAGACTGGAGCAGCTTTTTTCCCACCTCCTCTCCTTTTGTTGGCAGGCCTTGACGAAACTTTGAGAACTTAAACCATATAATTGTTTCTTAATGCCACGAACACAAGGAAATTTGAGGCTTACCTGGAAAGCAGTGATTTTCAGTACTGTATCACTGAACATGAAGGAGTTAATGAAAATCTAGGGAGGCTGAAGAACTGGGTTTGCCTCAGAGATAACATACTGGCAATAGCTGTGCAGGAAAACAGTGTTGTCTTTCCTTTTATTTTTAACTTGCAAAGGGCTTTCAGAAGAGTAACTGTAAAAATGACATGCTGCCTATGAGATATTTTTTCTCACCATCCTGAATGTGAGGTTTATTCTATCTTTGCTCATATTTGCTTTTCTTCACAAAAAGACAAATCCAATTGATTTTATAATATGCCTTCTGCAGTTTGTCCAGCCAGGGCTTACTTTATCTACTACTGTAGTTGCTATGGCAGAAGGAAAATTCTTGTTTCTAGAGACAGTCTTGACATCATAAGGCTTAGAGCAGTGGTCTCCAAACTTTCTTTGATCACCTATCTCTCTTGAGTATGCATCCCTATGTATGTATATATATTTCTATTTCTATATATATATACATATATATGTATTGCTGAAGTTCTAATACTTTATTCCTGCAGTTCAGTAGATCATCTCATGCACCCTCAGGGGCTGTATACACCCCATTCTAGAGACCACTGGCTTAAAGGAGCAAATACGTACCCTGTGAGAAAAAACAGTACCAAATAAACTCATATTTTTTTTAACTTGAAGATGTTTAGAATTGATTCTGTGCCTTAGATAGTTCAGTAGGAATAGAGAGAATACAGTCCTGAATACAGATACTGGAGTAAGATTCTCAGGATCAAAGACAGGTCCTTATGCCTCATCACTGGGGAATCACCAAGAAGGTAAGTTTGTCTCTGCTGTAGGAGTTTTCAGTTTTAAGACAGATGTAGTAATTAATGCCATTACCATCTGGTAGTTTTCCTGAGAGTTAATGTAAAAGATTGTGTTAAAATGTAATGTAACAAGAGGTCATTGAACGAAGTGCTTATCAGGAACAATATGTCAGCTACATAAAAAAGAAAATTCCCCAGATACATGTCTTGTTAGATGGTAATCTTCAGAATAGCTAGATCAGAAATAGCAGTGAATACACACTTCTGTTTCAATGTGCTTTCTTGTTTTGAATTAATTAAAAAAAAAAAAGGAACAAATGGAATAAGTTGAATAAAAATACATTGAATTTTCTGCTGTGAATGTCTGATGTTAAAATATAATTTATTTCATATTGACACAGTCTTAATGAAAAAAACAAAAAAGAGATGCAGAAATACCCCATAATCTATGTATTAAATGATGATTTTATTTTTCTTATTTGTAAAAAATTCTATTTTTTTAGTGATATAGTCAGCAGTCAAGAGGGTTGCATTCAGGATGCTCAGGTGACCATTGAAGAATGGGATTCAGACTGCAGGAAACTCATCTGCTATTTTAGGAGTGAACAGCCATACTACCACTTCCTTGTGGAACACGTGGGGTTGGTTTGATATTTGGCTGAATGCTCTGAGGAGAAGACAGCATACTTCTAGCTGTGTGTTTTGTACCAGTGAGAATCCATAACCTATGTCTTTTGTAAGACCTTGAGCTAAAAGTAAATGGTCTAAACTTCAGTTAGGCTGGATGTTTTGATTCTGCAGTACTTTATCTTTTTTTTTTACTTGATAGTCTAGGGAACTGGACAAAAAACTGCTATTCTGATGACAGATGTCTTTTTTCTCATAAATAATGGCCTATATCTTCAGCTGCCATGAGCTGGCATAACTCCTCTGATTTGATACTAAATTGTAAATCCATGGAGATTTACTTCCATTTGCTGTAGATCTATTTAAACATGAGACTTGCTTCTCTTCTGTTCTTAATGTGGTATCTTAGTGGACTGTTTCTAGGCCGAAGTCCTATCTTCGGTACAAGTAGCTGCCACCCATGTTAGGAAGTGGTCAGGCTTGTATTAGAAAATTGAGATATATTAAACTCCCACCATCTCACTTCTTTCACTCTTGGTCTCTGTGTCAGCTATGTTAGCTATTGCTCCTGTGTGAGATGGACCAGAATGACTGAGAGATCCTGTAGACAGTGAAACATAAAATTGAGTGCAACCAGACAGATTTGTTGTAGGGTGTACCAGATCACTTTTTCTAATGCTATGTTACATGCCTGTTTGTCTCCAGCAGTGCTCTTTGATGCATGCACTGCATGCCTAACTTAGCAGCATGGTCTTGCTGATGTTTTTATTGTGCTCTGATCTGAGTGCTGCTGGGCTTAACATCTCTTGCCTTTGATGTGTAATGTTTCCTTTCAGCTGCAGCCCATCTCTGCCACATGTGTATGTCCAGTGCACATTGTGAATGAAGGGAAATAACTGTCAACTTGAACAAATCCTCATTTATGTGACCCAAGTTCATTGCTTACCTCTGTGACAGCAAAGCTTCTTTTCCCACATGGAACAACCTTGTACCATTTGTCATGCAGAACATCCATAAAACCATGGGACTTATACTGGCTTATCAGTTCAGAGATGTTTGAGGTGAGAGGAGAGTTGGGAGGAAGACCAATGCCATATCCTAGAAGGGAAAATAGCACAATGACCTCTTTCTTACTTTTTTCTTTTTGCTAAACTATATTCATTCAGTTGTCCACTACCAGTGCAGCAGATCAAGTTGGCATTCTGTTTCAACAAGCCAGTGGACTGAGAATGCTGAGAGAAGACTTTTTGCTGTGCAAAATACAAAGACGATATGCAAATTCAAAATTACTAAGGCCACAAAAGTAGTATGTAAAACTGGAGGATCAGAAACCTAAGATGGAGGTACAGATAGATGAATAAATCTCTCTTCTCTCTAGAAACACAGCTCTTTTGCATGCCCCTGCCATAAGTTCTTTTTTATCTTGTTTTAGCAATTCAAAGGGGCCTTAATGGCAGGTAAACAATCCTGTGATCCCTTTATATTTTTAGATCAGTGGATGTGACTGTGGTGTCAGATGTGACATTTTCTTCCTATGTATTTTCTGATGAGGAGCTGTGAGCATGTAAATGTGTATGGAGCAGTCTGTACTGCTGTCACACAGCTATTTAAAGCTCAGGGGCTATGCTTTCTATTTTTGCAGTTCTACTCCAGCAGTGACAGGGACCTTCAGATAGTAATAAATACAGTTTTTAGCCACTTTGTCATCTTTTACCATGTTAAAGGGCAAGTAAACGACTTAGTGTAAGTGAAAATTAATTCAGTAAGTTTAAACATAGTCTTTCAATTTGCAGAATCTGGGTTTTGACCTTAGAAAAACAAGTAGCAGTTCCTTCCTGGAAGAAATGCAGTTACATACAGAGATAACCTGCAAATTGTCTGTAGAGATTTCTTTCTAGTCCAGTGCAATTTTTTTTTTTTTTTCCCAGTTCAGAATTCAGAATTTTGGACTGTCTCCCTTAAAAAAGCCCAAACAACACAGGAAGAAAGAAACACTAAATGTACATGATTGTTAAATTTGCCATCACAGTAGTTTGCTTTTCCATGATGCAGAGTGATGTGGCGATATGTGTACCTACAACACAATAGTCTCTCTTGCTGCTGGTTTTTGTGCACCGTGCCTATATTTCCACCTGAAGATAGCTCCTAACATTGAAGGAATGGTTTCAGACAAGGCATAGCTAGGCTTCAGGAGTACCACATTTCATCACATTTAAGTGGTTTGTAATTAGGTAACATGAAGTCTGGTTATGTAAAAACATGCAGTTTGTGGTGGTTTGTTTGTTTGGGGTTTTTTGTGTGTGTGTGTGGGTTTTGGTTTTTTGGGTTTTTTTTTTGTGTGTGTGTGTGTGTGTGTGTATTGAAATTTGCTTCACTTGAATCAAAACTGTGTAAGTTGACGGGTTACTTCAGCAGGGTTGACCTTCCTGAAATGGGATATTTATCAGGTTGCAAGCACAATGGTGAAACACGCAGCTGCACACACACAAACCCTGCTACAGCCTGAACAGCTCTCTCTGCATCTGTTCTCCTGATAACAAAAAGAAGAAAATGGATTGCTTTTGGGTCTGTGGTGTGAATTCAAATGGGAGGTCCTGATGAGGTATAGCAAAAACGAATGTTCTAAAAAATGCCTAGTGCTGTTGACTTGTTGCCGAAGACCTTAAAATGCTCATCTTCCTCTGGCCTTCATTTACGATATTGCCTTCCTCTATCAGGTTTGAACATTTCTGAAGCAGGTTGTTTTAATGTGTGATGGGAGCAGCCAGAAGGGAGGAAAGAGTGAGTATCAATCATTTTCATTGGCCATCTATCACAAAAGTGATTCCTGAAGTCTAATTGCTGATGTGCTTCCCATGCTCGGAGGCAGTTTCAGGTGCTTTGCTTCCAGGCTGACTTCTGACCTGTCCTTGCTAACACAGCAGGGCTCCCTTATTTAGCTTCAATTAGCTACAGTGTTAGTGGGAATCTGAGGCTGACCTTTAAAATGGGAACAGTATTTATCTGCTTCAGATGACAGTGAAACTGTAGAACAGCATTTTGAACATATTTCACTGAGTTTTGAATGTGTCGTGAAAGTGAGCTTACAAAAACTAAGCCTCATTTCAGGAGCTACTTTTCATTGTGAGAAGTGAAATGAACTGTGCCTCCTCTTGTTTGGAGACAGACTGCCTGACCACTTTGAATAATTCCTATACAGAGCATGGCAACAGATGGTACAAGTGATCTGAAAGCTCAAAACATACAAAAAAGGGTGAAACCTTTGTTATGTTTAATCACTGAGAATTTCAGTGTTATCTTCAAGGGGTTCACAGTTTCACCTGCATACTTTCATTGACTATACCACATCACAACAAATGCAAGACATGAGAAATAGAGCTGTATGTTATAAAACTGATCATTACCTTCAATGGCAAAGGGTTTTCCCACAGTTAGAAGCTTGCAGTCAGCATCTATTGATACTTCATAATCTAAGAGTGCTTTATCCATGATGAAGGCATCAAGTTTCTCTGGATCGTGCCTGTATTCAACATCAAAGTCAGAAACAGAATCTCTTCACAGCCTAAGACTCGGTGATGTTCACTGAACATTTATGCAGTTGTCTGGATGACTGCTGAATAAAAACAGAGACTAGGGACTGCTATTTTAAATGTAAATCCAATTTATGTTTTGAAGACGAGAACTGTGCATGAAATACAATCTTTGTGCTTCTTTTTTGCTCCCATGAAATACTATTGATCTGAAAGATGGAAAATACTACAGTATGTTAGACTTTCACTCAGTTGAAAGGTAGCACAAAGATTTATTGGAAAATAACAAAAATAGCTAAAATCCTACTGCTGTCTTGGTTTGTTTGTGATGTTAAGTTATGATCATTAGCGCAAAAATGCAGGAGGGTAACTCACACAAAGGTGCTTCTCCCGCTTTCTCCTTGAATATGAGGTAAATTAATTTCCTTCACCCAGGTCAGCTTTTCTCTATGTTCAGTCTTCATGAACACAGAGGACTGAATTCTACTAACGCAATCATTTATGAATAGCATGCTTGCATAAAATGATGATACAAAAGAACAGTTGCAGTGTCTGTTCTCGCTTAATCCAGGGACTGCACACTTGTCACCTTACAGGTCTGGGTATTTTCCTGATGTGAAATTATATTACTTCATTGATTCCAGTTTAACTCAAAGGCACTGCCATGTATCTTAATTATCATTAGGGTGGGTCCAGGAAAAATATGTGAATAGGAGACAACTTCTGGGAAAAATTTTCAAGCCACTTGTTATGCAACTTCTATGTCTAAAGTGAATGAATTAGATCAGGCTTATCATCACCTCTCCTGTTTCCTGTTAGAGCGAATTGTTTGACCCCAGGCACAGTGATACCATGATTGCCTAAAGAAAGAAGACTTGGTGCTTATTACTATTCACCAGTCTAACATTTCTTTTATTCATTTTAATGATAAATGCTTTAGGGTTTCTCTCTGAAAACCTCTCCTCCCAGCATGCTGCAGATGTTGAGGAATCTCATTTGTAGCTTTTGCTTGGACAGTGATTTTTATTCTGAATGTTTAATTGCCTGATGAAGGGCTCCCAAGCACAGAAACCTGCCAGGATTTATACATTGCCCATGCTTGATGACACCCTAGCAGTTAGTGTGAAGCACTGCTTCCCCCAAAAACACTCCAGATGGTGTTATGCTAGCTTGCTCTCCAAGTGTTACTCCCTCCAGGTGTTCATGTACCTTTTAATCTACCTTCCACACACCCTTCAATGACTGTTTTGTGGAATAAGTGACACTGAAAGTGGAGAACCCATCACCATCCCACTCCTGTGCATTCTGATCAAGGGACCAGAACTGTTGTTGCATGCAGAGGCTCACTTTAGATATGCCACTCCATCCGGGGTTGCGGGGACATTGTACCGTCGCATGTACTCATGCATCTCCGGGAAGCTTTGCCTCACATAGTCTTCTGCACTGCTTTCTCGCACAGTTCCAAACCGAAATCCTTGGGATGGGTGGTGGAGCTGAGGAGATGAAATTACAGATTAGCAGAATCATTTGCCTCCTTCACGTCTGGTATCTTGGTCTTATGTGTGAACAGTTTGTCAGAAATTCTAAGTATTCAGATACCTGCCTCTGATGTTTTCCTGCAATTAGCTATCCATACCACAGAAAAAGTCTGAAAAGATTTACCAGTGGACTGATTAGTCTGTTTGTTTACAAACAGGACTTCTTCAAGTGTGAAAAACATTTTCCTTGAGACACCTTGAACCCTCAAATCCAGGTGTTCAGTTGGATTATTTACCTTTACATAGTCTCTAGTCTTGCCAGCCACTTTCTAGGGCTCCAGGTACACAGCAAAGGACCCACAGTCTAGATTTCTTTTGCCAGAACATCTTTTATTGACTCCACAGAATGGCAGAGAAACTAAGGACTGAAATGTAGACACCTAAATGTGTCACCTGGCAGTGAGAAGGAGGAAGAATAACCCCCCAAGATAGCGAGCCTATGCTGTAAGCCTGATTACCAGACTATGCATACACACAAAATTTTTGCACTTCTGTGTCCTTTTCACAACCAGCCTCACATTGTGTATTAAAGACCCAAGTAATTTGGATGTTCACAATTTCAGAGACGCCTGTTTCTAAAGTACCCTGTTTGTCTTTTGAGCATTCAGTGATGTGTGAGGAATTTCTCAAACTGCACTGGTGGTGTCAGGATGTATCCTCTACTACGTCAAGCACTTCTTGATATGGCCAGGTGTTGCCAAAACCGTAATAATTGGAAAGCCCTCAGCAATGTACCAGACTCTAAAAAGTCAAACTTTCAGAGAACAGTCAGCCAAATAAAGCTGAAGCTGAAGTAGTCAAGCTCTATTTGCTTCCCAGGAACCTCATGGTCTTCAAAGCAGTTTGCAAAGATGATCTCACCATGGCCACACTCTGCTTTGCAAAGACCAAGCAAAGAGGTGTTCTAACAGTCCATCTGGATTGCTACGCTACTATCTCTGTAAAACTGAGGAGAGCAATACAAAGCTGTACAGAAGACCCTTCCCACTCTCTCTTCAATGACCCCATTGATCAAACAGTATTCCCAGTCCTTTCAAGTGTAACAGATACAGCATGTAAATGCACAGTCATCTAGTTCAATCTGAAAAGGAAGAGCAAAAGGTGTTTTGGATGGCATATTGATGTCCTGAAACCTATGAATGTGCTGTATTTCTGGTGATTTTTATCTGGAAAGTGGGCAGGTGCTTTCCACATTGTGCTCTGCACATCTGGTCCCTGTGTTGTAACCCAGGAATGAGACCTGTAGGTAAATGCAAGACTGTAGGCATGGAAGGAGTCTTGGCATCTTTTTGAAGTGTTCTGTTCTCAATTTCTCAATGACCATGCGACAAGCCATGCAGGGTGTGTCTCCATCTGGAGCTGGACATAGTGCATGCTGTGCCAGAAGGACTGTGGGCGCAGAGGGAAATGTTCTTGCGTGGAAGTGTGGAAGCAGCATTCAAGTGCCAGAAAACATAAATAACAGAGAGTTGTGCTGTGACAATACATCATGGAGACTTCCAGCACAATGCTGTCAACTCAGATCTCTGTCTAGTCTTGAGACACTGAAGATGACCTGCTTAAAGAATGAGCTTGGAATAGGATCTGTGGACTCTATGTCCCAAGAAGGTCATTGCCACAGTCAGTACTATTTTCTTAGGTTTTATTTCTTGGCAGTTTCAGTGAAGAGACTAAAAAAACCCACCAAGTCTCAACAATGAACTAAGTCAACTCAGGTATCTGCTGTGCTATCTGTGGCTCACCTAGACGTGCCAATTGCCACATAACATCTGACATGAAGATAAAGACTGCTGATGTCTGACTTCGCTGAAAAGTATCCCTCATTCAGATTGTCATCAGTGTTTACATCTAGCTAAATAGTTAAAATCTCTATGAGAAAGGCGAGTACAAAAGAGGGTAAACTGCACCTCCATGTGATATTCTGTCGCAAATGCTTTACTGAGAACTGTCCATGCTTTGCTTTAGTTTGGGCACATTGTCAAATTTCACCACAGATGATGGTAGCACTTCAATATATATTAGATCAAAAGTTCACCTGGCTTAATATCCTGTCTCTAGAAACACCATATGTCTGGTGGGAAGTCTTGGAAAGTCTGTGTAAGGAAGTTACCTAGTGATCCTTTGCATCCTGTGCTCTACTTACTTCTGGTAACCCTCGCTTTTTCTTAAGCATAATTATGTGTCTGTGCTTTTGTGTTTGATGACTCCTTTTATGAAGGATAAATCTTAATAGTGTTTTAATCCTCAATGTCTTTGTGGACTTCTGTTTTCTTCTTACTGCTGCTTATCCACGAGGAAAAGGTTTGCTTGTGGCTCCATGAATAGTGGATTAACAATACAAAATGCTGCCAAAAGCATGTAATTGACTACTTGCATTACCTTCACTGCTAAGCTACTAACATTGCTAAAGGTTACTTGCTCAACAGAAGATAAAAACTTCAGGATGGAAACAAGACTCATCAGTTGCCACTTCTGCTTTCTTACTTTCTGTAGTCCTCTCCTGGGAAGATTCTATGAAAAGATGGAAACCACAAGTATCTATGTCCCAGCAGGATAGGTAAATGTCATAGTCTCCCTGTGAATCTTGCCTTATTAGATGTCTCTTTTTTAATTTATCTTTTCAGTTGCTTATGTTCTGTTCCTTTTGTGTTTATTGTATTTTACGAGTCCTATATTGAAAGAGTCTTTCTGTTTTC
>JANHGN010000249.1:78895-92404 GCA_024605025.1 Megaceryle maxima
CCACTATGCACAAATATTTGCAGAGATTGCTGCTACCAGTGGGTCTTCTTTTACTCTGCATCTAGCATGGACATTTAAAAGAACAATGACTGCACAGAGCTTCTAAATCACTATAAAATACTGATGATACTAATCCCTCCTCTGTACTGAGTGTGGACTCTGTGGGACAGTGGTAACTGACATTTCACAGCCTTTAAGTGATTTGTCCATCCCTAGATAGCATGTGATAGTGGGCACACAATGAACATAATTATGTGACCACTTTCACTGGGAAAAACAGCATGCCATGCTTGATGGGACCATTTGGCTTTATGGAAGATTCATATCACTGACACCATCACTTGCCAGAAGCTAGCACTAATCACAGGATACTCGCACTGGCCAAATAAATGTAATTCTCTTTTCCTTTGGCTCTGCCTGTGCCAAGTGTTGGTCCCAGTATCATGCTGTCAGAAGCAACTTGTCAGCCATACCCTGTAGATTCCTTTCCTGCTGCAACTGCAAAATATCACCATATGGACAAATCACTGCTGGTGGCAATGGAACCTGAGAAATACCCTGATGCATTAACACTGTAAAGAGAAACTTTTTGCCTTACAGCCTTCCCTCCCTTTTTGTTGTGCCACTGGTTTTCTGTGTGCAGCCTGGGGGCAAGTTCTCCACCAAAAGCCAGCTCTGCACCACTGGTGAGGCTGGAGAGCTGCACAGAATGCACAAAGTTTAAAAAAGAATTTGGAAGTCCACACTGCATCAAAGAAACCCAACATCTTCTCCTGTTAATGAGAATCTCAATGTCATATGGACAAAAATAACTCAGCATACTGCTTTTACTAGCAAAACCTTTGGTTGTGGAGAATTTTAATGTATTTTTTACCTTTGTAGAAAAAAACTAGTGAGAAATAGCTGGTCAAACTTCTGTGACGGAATCAAATATCAGATTAATTGTGAATAAAGTTCTTCATCCTACCTATTTATGTGAAAACTTATTTGTACTGCTACCTTATGTTTCTTCAGGGAAAAAGAAAAAAACTGTTGTGGGAGGTTAACAGGGATTGGCTTAATTTATGAGAAAATAATGGAAGTAACAGCAACAGTTTGACAGGCTGAATGTTATTGATGGGAAGAATGATCTGCAACATGGAAATGAGTGTAAAGGCCTTTACAAATCTACTTTTCTTTTTGATACTGGCTTTACTTTCTCTGCTGCAATTCCTTTAAACTTCCACTGCCTCCATATCCTCCTCATAGAATAATGAATTTCCTCCCTAAAGTTATGTAGGGTTTGCACAACTCTCTGAGCTGAAAAACCACTACACTCATTGAAAAGCACCAATTACCCGATTACATTGGGTATTTATTTTTTAAGAGCTTTGTGCTTTAGGATCTGCTAGGGCTGCACACTTCTGTGCGTCAAAAGGCTCTCAAATACTCTGAATTGAATCAATAAACTCTTGTCTGTGCTTGATCTTCCTACAGACATACAAGACAAGTTCTTGCCCTAGCCCATGTGATGATGTGTATGCATTCTTGCTCTCTCTATGTCAGCTCTTTAACCCTGGCATCAGTGGACAGGTGATGAGTGTTGTCAGCTGATGAAATGGCCCCTCAGCTCCTGATAAGGAACCCTGTGAGTGTTCTGACACACATGAGCAGCCAAACCAAACTCTTCTGGGGGTAGGCTGGGTGCAGCTGAGGGGAATAGCATCTTTTTTTGCATTGCTGCAAATCCAAAATCATCACATGTATTAACAGATCCTCCTGAATATGACTGCCCTCCTCTGCACTTCACAGCTTATAAACACTTAAAGCACAGCAACTGTCACTTGTTTTGAATGGTGCTTCGTTTGTCGGAGCCACCATCCTTCCTACAGCCTTTGCAAGTCCAGCATTACAGTCCAATATCACAGCTGAGTCTAGCACTACTGTTTCTATGGACTAGAAGAAATAATGACGTTGATGCATCTAACAAACCAAGACAGAAGTTGTGAATTTAATTATCCAGGAGCCAGTCTTGACTTATGCAAAATACATTTAGTTAGGTATTCACAAAATTGCTTCAGCATAATTGTCAGCACGTGGATTGTTTGCAAACAGCTATCGCAAACTACTTAGTGTTAATCATTCGTTCCGTGACATAGTTAGTCATGCACTATTTCTGCTTCTTAAGTGGGTGATTGTATCCTCCTAAAGGAGAGGGTAAGAACCAGCAAAAATGAAGCGCACCCTGGGAGTTTAACATGGGTAAGCACTTGTGATGAAATACAAAAGTGTCATGTTTTACTAATCTCGGCAAGCTGTCTGCGTCTATCCATCTCTGTGCAGATAATTCACGATGACTTTGCAGAGTCTTGTGAACCAAGGCTGGGGACGAGGAATTCACATCAACTATTTTTCATGCTGTGATTCTTTTTAACTCTCTAAAGGAAGTGTAGCAGAGGAGTACCTAATTCCCCCAGACAACCTGAAAGGAAGGGGTGACAGACCACTGCTCCTGTTTAGCAAGAACATACAATCACTGCCGCTGTCTCTTTCTGCAAGAAACCCATACTGCTTCAGGGAGAGACAATAACAAAAATTACCAAAAAAAAATATTGTTCCCTGAAGAAAAGGGAATGTGGTTTCTTTCTTCTTTCCCCATTTCAGTTTTTTACATGATGCTAGCACTTGAATGTAATGCTTGGTCCATTTTCCACAAGATAAATTATACTTCCTCATATCTCAGTGACCTGGGATGGAACTAATGAAGGTGAAAAACCTTAAGCATTGAATTATATTGCAATATTCTTTGGTATTTTGCATTGACCTGGAGGCTGCACTGTCCTGTCTGAGAAAGGGAACTGAAATATTCTGTAAAATACCCTGCTTAAAATCCTTTACCAGGTACTACAGAGAAGACCAGGATGTATTATTAATAAATTGGAGTGAAATAGCCAGTCAGCTGTGATACTAAGAGAGAGACACACACAGAAAGCAGGATCTTTTGTGAAATGTCTGCTTCTCTGAAAGGCAAGCAACGTTTGGAGACCACTCTTAAAATGACAGAAGACTTTATAAATGCCTGAGCATGACTGACACATATGTTGCCTGCTAAACTGAGAGGGGTGGGGTTGGGGGACAGATGGACCCCAAAGAGATGTGAAAGCTGATGAAACAACAGCCTCTAAACTCATGGTGAAGATCCCATCAGGAAGGCAGTGCTGGTCTTCTGGCACATGCCATGCAACTGCAAGCACTGGTCAGGTCAAATTAAGTCCTCTGCAAGAAATGATTCATGCACAGAAGGGAACTTGCTCTTTGGGTTGGGTGTTTCTTCCTCTCACTGCTAATACTCATAAGAAGGGTGGATGCCGCAGCACCATGCAACAGTTCCAATGGGCAGGGGTCAAACACACACACAGACTCAGCACTTTGTTTACAGACAGGTGATGGGTTGCTCCCGATTTTGACAGCCTTGAAGAACTTTCAACCTTCCAGAGGAAACTTCTGACAAAGTAAGGGAATTCATCTGGACCTCTCCATGCCTGGACTGGCTGACCAGTAACTATTCCAATACCCTGATCAGTGAATCTTCCCATATGTTTTTAACTTTGTTGGAGAAGACTAAATTTCCTGCATTCAATGGTCAGAGTGCATATTCATTTCTCCCCCTCTTATCAACAACAGTAAGCTATTTTGTTGCTTATTATTCTCTAATATGACTGTAATAATTCGGTATGACTCTCAGAAGACAGGCATCTTCTTCCATAATGCTGGCATAACACAGATCCACAATAAGATGAATTGTCTGAATTATCCTCGTTCTTAGTCAGTGAATGGCTTTCTATAGATTTTTAGTTAAAGGGAACTCTCTGGTGAAAAGTCAGAAGTCAGGTAAAATTAAATCAGGTAAAACTGAAGTCCAGTAAAATTAAAGGTTCAAGTTGGTAGAAGTGTTACATTCACTTATGAATACAGTTTTAATATTGCAGCAACAAGACACAGTTTGTCATCCTAAGCAAAGCCATACCACATTTAAATGAACAAGAAATGTGAATATATTGGTTTGGGTTTTTTAATGATAGCAATTGGATCAGAAGCAACACATATATACTCACATGAATGAAATTATTTGCTTCAGCTGTTCTTGTTCTCAACATTTGCTTTTCATGAACATTCCCATAATTGAATTACATTAGAACAAATGCTCACAGAAAATGAATAGCAAAACCAAACACTTGCAGTATTTGCAAGTTCCAGCTTCCAGGTCTATCTCCAATTCTTGTGTTTATCAGATTGGAAGAGGAAAAAAAAAAAAAATCATGCTGCTTAGCCACATAACCAAAACTGTATCTGAAGCTGGTTCCTATTCAAAGCCAGTGAAGTAAAAGGAAGCACTTTCATCTATTTTTTTTGAAGGCTCTGGGATGCAGCTATTTCTAATGCGTATACTGCTCGTGCTTGTTCCAGAAATTTCATGTGGTTTTCAGACAGAAAAAAATGTCTGTGATTATCAGATGTATTATTCACTGTGAATTCTCACTTCATTTTCCTCTTAAAAAGTGCATTTCTGGGGAGGAATACAAGAGCAGTATGATCTGGGCAACAATCTCCGATTCTCTGTCAAGCAAAGCATCTTTCTTACGCTAATCGTGGTATGCTGCATCCCACCACAGGTCTCAATGCACAATTTATTCTTTTGCTGTAAACCTGTAAGGGTTGTGAATACCCAAGGAGGACACCACAGCACGGTTAACTTCCACATAACTACACGTTACATATTTATATGCACTGTCAAAATGGTGGGAAGATAAAAAAATTGAGTTTCACTGGGATCTAGCAGGCTGAGCTATTTATAAATAAGTGTCTTATTTTTGGTGCTCTTCAGAGAATGTGATGAACAGTGAGTGATGAGCAATTTATGTTGCTGATCATTTGTATCACAATAGAGTCTTGTGGTCTTTTTCTGAAGTCAAGACTCGGTTAATTTAGGATCTGTATTATCCTACAGTGGAAGACAGGACCTCAGAACAAAGACCAATGGGCAAGATTAAGAAAGGGTGAAATGAGCATGCCCCACTGAAAACGGAAGAGTAAGTAGAAAATGGTGTAGCTGAAAAAATATCAAGGGTTTCTGGGGATTCTGGGCATCGCTATTCAAAACAGACTGATCACCCATCTCTCTCTCAAAATAAATTCTCAGTGTGAAGGAATCCTCTTCCACAAGTAATCTGGACTGAAGGATTTTCTATTTATACAATGAAAGATAACATTAAACAAAATATGGAGTAACGAAAGTGAAATAAATGCTGTTAGAAGGATTACAGGCTCTAAAGAGATCTTATGGGTATAACTGAATGAAAACTGAGTATTTTCATTAATTAACAAGTATGTAAGTACCCAGTACTTTGTAAATAATTCATGTGTATAAAAAGACAATCATAAGGTCAACTGAATAATCATCATTTTGGCTTTCCTGTGTTCACTGCTGATGAAAGATTCCCAGAGGCCACAGGAGTGTTATTAACCTCACCAGCCTATCCAACCCATTTCTGTACTGATAGATTGTGATATGAACTTTCAAAGAGGTGATTAAAAGATGTTATTTGTCTCTGAGGAACATACTCTGATGCCTTGTTTTACTGTTTTCCCCCATCATCTCTGCAGAAGACAATTTTACAGATGCTGGTGGGAGTTTGACGTGAGCTGCCCCAATGTTTGGTCAGAAGGTAGCTTGTAACAGCAGCAGATGTTTGCCTGCCACACCAGGCAGTGCTACTGGTTCTGCAGAACTGTCAATGAAGGGAGGATGCTGGAGATCATACAGCACCACACCACCTCCTTCTGGGGTCCTGGAGCAAGGAAACATCACTAAGTACTGGTGGAGGTTGTGTGCTTGCTGGATGACTGGAGAAAGAGAGATGGTAGAAGAGCAGAGAGAGCCTTCCTTCAAAGGATCACTTGATTATTTTTTTTTTTAACTCTAGAAATAAGAAGAAGCTCCTGTAAACTCCAGTTTTGCAAGTGCAATATGGTGCAATCATGTCTGGAAGTTTTCATGTCTTGAAGCTTAAACAAAAAATAGTCAATGATTTTTGCTGTAACTGTTTACCTATGTTTGCTTCAAGGCTGTTATTAGGTATATAGCTGTACCCTTGGAGCTCTGTAGTTTATCACCTATCACATGCAATTTGAACAGAGGAAGCCCAGGCACATAACTCTTTCACCTTGTTGCCCTTCCAATGTAGCAATAAAATAAACTCCATATTAGAGTACTAAGAAAATGTAAATCACAGCTACAACAGTTCCAGCACACCCTCCAAAGAGGGCAGCTATCAGCTATAAGTACAGGTGAGATCTATTTTTTCCGACATTCTGATGCTTATGTTGAGTACAGTAACTTCTTGAAAACAGCTGTTCTACAGAGAGCTGTTTAACTGATATATATGAGTGAGCCTTACACTCTGAGGAAGAGATAATTAATTATATTTTCATCTAAACTAGCACTGGAAAATAATCAAACCGTGAACTTGCAATACTAACTTTTCATCTGATTTGCCAAAAAATGTTCTTTTTAAGCCAGTTTGAGCGAATACTCTATTGAGTGTAATGTGACTACTTTATCAGTAGCGTCATTGAGAAAGTCTGGTGCATAATACAGCTGATCTTTCTGGCTATTAATGACTATGTCTAATAATTCTTTCCTTGCAACAAATGCAAAACTTCATTTTTAAAATCTCAGATTATGCTTGAAGATCTATCTTGTCTTTTAATTCCGTCTTAAATTAGAAAGCCTTATAAAATGCCTTATGAACAGCTTGGGAAAGCACTTCCTTCACAGCCTTAAAAATCTGTAAGTGAAATAGCATGCCTTTAGGGAAAATACTAAGAGTCTAAAATATGCCTGTGCAGCATATTCATAGATTTTTATAATGCATTTCAAATACTTTCCACATTGTAAAACAGGCTTTGGAAACTATCATCACAGGTGAAATCTGGTGAAGAAGTAATAAAAATACTGTAACAAGAAAAGGAGAAAATGGTGCTTGCTTCTGAATTCCCTAGCATTTGATTTGTCCTATATAATAACAGCAATCAAACCATCATAATAATTTCCTCGTTTACTGTGCTTTAGTGGCAGCTGAGGGTGCACTTATGTTCACATTGACTCTTCCCCCCTCCCCGCTGCCTGCAGCCATGCAGATTCAGGTGACTGAAACATCTGGGGAAAAAGAAGTTAATTAGTCAGCAGGCTGCACACCACATCTTTTCAAAACCAGTGCCATGTGGAAATCTTCCAGTCAGCTCCTGAGGGCTTTCCCAGCTCACCACTCCTGCAAGGGTACAGTCCATTGTGAGAGATACTCCACGCAGCAGGGCATATTTGGGAGGCTCAGCATCATCTCTCACCATGCTGATAACACACTCACACATCTCACAGAGAGAGATGGCTGCTTAGCATGGCACTGGTACACACGTGCTCTCTGCTTATACCAGCAGGGTGTCTATATACCTATGCTACCAGGATGCAAGATGCTCATGAATGACTGTATTGTATTACGCTGCAGAGAAATGCTGTAGTAAGCTCAGGACTGAGTGCTGAACGTCAAGCCCAAACAGAGGTATGTTCTGAAACCCCGTCTACAGCCAAAACCAAGTCCCAGGGCCACCTGCATGTAAACATCTATTTTGAAATGCCTGGCAAAAGAGGCATGTAAAAATTACTGTCGTTTATTGTGGTTTCTGGTATGTCATGCTGTCAAGCCCCTTCTCAGTTCTTCATGTAGTTGTCCATAATTACCAAGAGTAATGTTAGTAGCTAGATGTGACAGCTGTGAAGCACTTGGGGCCAGATTGTGAACTTCTTAGTCACACTGACGAGGAGATTCTTTCACAAATGGCTTTGCTTGAGTGCTGTTCCCTTAATAAATGAATCATCTATCATTGCTGCCTACTCAGGCTTAAATCTTTCTTCCAGTTCTGCTGTTACTTCCACCATCTGTACATCCTCTCCCCATGGTGGTGAGAACCAATTTGGCTGATTGACAAAGTGTTTGGGAAAATGTGGAGACCTTCAGTGACAGGCCAGAAGTACAGAACAGTTGCTGATGAACAAAGCTGCAATCCTAAAGCCATTGTGCCTGAACTTGCTCCCATTTATTACAAAAACCCTTTTGGGTACCTATCAGTATGATGCTGCATGTATCCAAAGAACCTTGGTCTGTCTCCTGGCGCTCTGAACTGCTGACCAGAAATGTCCAGCTGCAAGTGCCAGAGCATCAGGTGGGAGTGTGTCCTGAGATGACCAAGTGCATATCTCTTCCTGTAATTCTCAGCACCAGGGAGGAAAAAAGGCTTCTAGTGATTACGCCCCACCCACACCAAGGCCTCACATCCTTTGCAAGAACCACCTCCATCAGCAGTAATAAAGTGCTATCTACCTTTGATCCTATCCCTATTCCTTTCACTGCTTCCTAGATGTTGGCTTAGCAGTTCCCTGGGGGGTCTGTGCTATTTTTTTTGAAAATATTACTCACTGGAAGT
This sequence comes from Megaceryle maxima, assembly GCA_024605025.1. NCBI lineage: Eukaryota > Metazoa > Chordata > Aves > Coraciiformes > Cerylidae > Megaceryle > Megaceryle maxima. The sequence goes on from JANHGN010000249.1 coordinate 87,416, forward strand.
AACTGGAAGTATCCTTCATCAGGGCTCAAGACAGCCCTGCTAATTCAGCACTGACTTGGGCAAGCTATTTCACTCCACGCTCGTTGATTCCAGCTCTTTGTACAGTGCTTTCATATGAAGTTCCATTCCCTTGTTTTTATACTTCAATCACAAAAGCAGAGAGACAGAGAAGGGCACCTCTTCCCTTCTTTCTCAATTCAGTTTATGTTCTCCCTCTCTCTCCGGGTGTCATAGGCATTTATGTTTCTAATTTTCTTTCTTCTTCCTTGTCTTGTTTTCTTCTCTCTCTCTGGCCTGTTTCAGCTATTCGGGATAAACTCTGCTATGCATAGCTATTGGTATTGCTGTGAGATTTGATGTAGTCTCTTGTTCAATCAAACTGAAAAGATGATCCTTCCCCTCTTTAAAAGCCCTTCAAGAAGACCTACAGAAACATGGATTTATAGCCTCATTCTTCTTGGAAAGACAAATATAGATTTTTCTAAAAAGAAACTGCTTTGTTCACTTTTCTGCTAATTACAAGAAGTACAAAAGTCTAGCTGTACTATGCCTGGATTTCTTTCACACTAAAAAATCACAGAATCATAGAATTGTTTAGGTTGAAAAAGAACTCTGACATCACCAAGTCCAACCATTAACCCAGCACTGCCAAGCCCACCACTAAACCATGTCCCTCAGCACCATATCTACACATCTTTTAAATACCTCCAGGAATGATGACTCCACCACTGCCCTGGGCAACCTGCTTCAATGCTGGACCACCTTTTTTGTGAAGAAATTTTTCCTAATATGCAATGTAAACCTCCCTGGCACAACTTGAGGCCATTTCCTCTTCTCCTATCACTTGTTACTTGAAGAACAGACTGACCCCCCACCTCACCACAACCTCCTGTCAGGTAGTTATAGAGACTGCTAAGGTCTCCCCTCAGCCTCCTCTTCTCCAGGCTAAACAACTCCAGTTCCTTCAGGCATGAATAGAACACATAAGATAAACATTTTATTTGATGGTTTGAAACTGTAACTAAGTCCAACATAGCCTGAAGTTCTAATACTGGGGGATTTAAATAATTCATGGGTTTAAATAGTAGAGTACTCAAGAAATATACCCTAGGTAAGAACATTTATAAGGAGTCTTTGAATTTAACTGTGAGCATCAAATTGAATAATTTCTAACATGAGAAGATCCTGGGCTGTTTTTCCAATTTCCATAGTTCTGCTTCCATTTTAGTAGAAAGACGGGGTGCTTTCTTTGACTTTTGTGTACAGATTACTCGGGGAAGTTATACACCCCAACTTATTCTAGAGAGTATTTTCTTTGTTAATAACCTGTTTGATACAATACCTTTTGTATTCACATATAATCTTCTAGAAAATAACCTTTACATTAATCATTTTTTGGCCAGATTTTTAATTTTTACTTAGTCAATAAAGCTCAGTATTCTTTGGTGTTTCTTCTGGTAATGCACAGCATTCAGAAAAGGAATAATCAATGATTTAAACCTGTCATAGTATAATCACTCATTATCAACATGAGTTTGTGCAGTGTATTATGAAAGTTCTCTTCTAGGCTATGCAGTGAGGAAGACATTTGTGAACACACAGAATGGCAAAAATGTCACAAAAGAAAACATCCTGTATGGTACTATATTAAATGTTAACTCAGCTTTTTCTGCATCAGAGAAGCAGCACAGGATGAAGAAATGAGAAAATCTTGTTACCAGACATCTCAGGTATTTTCTCCAGAATTCAGTACAGTATCATGAGTACGCCGAGGGAAGAGACTAACAAACAAACGCACATCAAACTATGAAGCAGGTATCTTTGATTTTGTGTTTTTGTATCAATTCAATATAGACATTTGATTTACATTTACGTAGGCAATGTCTTTAGGTCATGTATTTAGGTACAGGAATCACCTTCCCTCCACCCACTTCTGAAATCTTAACTCTTCACCACCCTTTTCAAATGGAATTGATATAACTGAAAATACAACAGAATTTATAAAGCTGACTAAGTGATTTGATAAAATCTGACAGAACTGGATGTACTTCAAGAACAGAATGATCATTGGCATAATTTTATCTAAGGATTCCCAGAGTCAGATACCTTAAATAATTATAGAGTCAGTGCACGTTCTAAATCTGGGCAATAACCCCTTGCTGTATTTGAGACAAGACTGCTCAGTGTTGACTTGAAACCACTGAAATGAAGAATCTCTGGTGTGTGTATTTCAAATAACCCTGCACTGTCCAGTTTAAAAGTCTGCAGTACTTACATCCCCCTAACTTTGAAATAAGGAGACGTTCAAACTGCAGCATGTCCAACATGAAATGATAATTGTCAGGAAAAGAAAAATATATGGAAAATTATGGCTGGTGAATAAGACTGTGAATGGTGGTTGTGCAAACTAAGCCTCACAATTTATATTACAGATTAGAAACACTATAAATTAAGAACACCTTTACACTGTTTAAGTGTTGAAGAAACTTAGGGGAGTTGAAGAAAGGACTCTGATGCAACGTTTCACTGAGAGTTGGGTAGTAAGGAATCCTGCAACATTTTAGCACTAAAAAAACATCCAAGTCTTGAACTAATATGCTTGAAAACACTTTTTTCACCTCAAAAATGTTCTCATTCATAAGCAACAAACATGGGGGAAAATGATACATTCTCACAGCTCAAAACATCATATACATTTACCATATACTATGCTAAATATTCTAAGCTACAGGATTCCTTAATTTCTAAAACCCAGTGGCAGGATAGTAAATTCAATGGGTTTCTAAGGAGCTTCCTTCCAAAAGAAAAAGGTATTCAATAAGATAGCACTGAAAGGTGCTACTTGAAAAAGTTCACTCCGGGAGAGTTCTGGCTCCTTTTGTCTCAATGGGAAGTTAAAAGTAAGGAATCAGAGAAGAGAACTGAAAGTAAAAATAGTCACACCACTTTCCTGCATTCTGGAAAATGATTTTTTGCAAGATAAACTGAATCCTTCCACTGTAACTGAAATAAAAAGACTAGTTGTTTTATGTTTGTTTGTTTGTTTTCTTTTCATTGTCCCATGCTTCTGAGTATGTGAAGCTTGCTGATGTAGGAAATATGCTTAAAGAAGTCCCCACGGGCAGGCTGCAATGTTCTGTTTTACATGACTGGATGCTTTCAGTGGTTTTAAAAAGTGTTTATTATGACTCCTAGAGTTTAGGGAACAAGGATGACTTCTTGTACTGTCAAGAATGCAACACGCAGAGAAAACAGACCCTGATCATTAAACTAGGTAGGAAAAAAAAAGCAAAAACCAGAAGGTGCCAGTACAACCAAGCATTACGCCAACATCACTTTCAGAAAACTCGAGGGTTTTCTGACCACAGACAAGAACATAAACAAAGACTCCTTTCCCTTCAAGACACATCACTTACCAACTTTAAAAGTAAGATAGAATGGCTTCAGCTGACAACATAAGTGAACCATGAAAACCACAGTAGTCTCATAACTGACAATGAGTTAGACATGGCACAGAAGCACAAGTGAAAATAATTCTCGAAGTAACAACCCAAGAACAATGTAATGATATTGGAGAAAAGCATCTGAGAGCAATGAGGGTGAACCAGTTAGTAAATATTGTGTAATTGCTTTTTAACAGAGGACTGCTACAATGGGGAGACCTCTTGCTTGATGCTAGGACAACACCACTGCCAGCAGAACACCAGTTATGCCTCTGAAATATGTGTTTAAAGTAATTAATGACTCTACGGGATACCTGGCTATGGAGCAAAACTGTTAGTTACACATAGGTTTTTATCAGGCAATGTAAAACTACTCTCACTTTATAGCAGATCAGTGTCCTAAATTATACAAGTTTCAAAAGATCACTATAAGCAAAACTGCACAGAGACCTTTGGCTGAAAGAGAAGCAGCTGAACGTTTGATTATATGTCCTTTCAATTTCCATCCTTTTTTTTGCCTCAAGACACCTCTCATAAATCCTCCTGAGTGCACAAAAGGTACGTGCCATACTATTTATGCAGTGTGAGGTGAGGAGCGATGGTGATCACAGAATTCATATTCCCCATATACACTGTCACTAGTACAAACTTCAACATTTGGACTAAGTAAGATTAGCAATGACAGTTTGAATTACCAGAGCCTGCAGCATTCTTTCCTGGAAAATGAGATTTTAAAAATATTTTATATTTGGCTGATCAAAACCACTTTCCTGCAAAAATACAATTCTGGCTTAAAGAGATTAAAGAAAAAAAAAGTCTTTGCCATTTAGCTGGACACAAGATTTTCCATATCTCCATTCCCTTCCTACAATTTCTGCCTGCTCTCACTAGTGTCCTGCATAACCAGTGTCTTGCAGGTCAATACAACTTCTAGGGATACTGTACACGCAATAGTATTCCTGGATATTTCCAAAAGAGAAAGATGTATCATTCCCCACCTAGGGTGGTTTGATATATGTGAACTATAAAGCTATTTTCAAAAGAGAATTCCTTTATAACAAACCAACATTTAAATGTTAGTGGTCAGTTTTTTCTTGCACCATCTGTTTGGAGGCTGAGCTTGCTACTTCACGAGGAAATTTACTGTTTAACCTAAAACTTTGACTTATTTATTCTTATGACCCTCTCTGAAGTCATACCAGGAAACAGCAGTGATGCAATTCTAGTTCCTCGGGAAACCAGATAAAGCACCATCTGGCTACGCAGGGACAGATGATTCAGATTTATTCTGTTTTGTTGCTCCAAGATAATTCCTCTTCATGTTAGAAGATACCAGAGCTATTGATTCATCTGAAACCCACAGCCGAAGTTATAAAGTTCAGAGAATGATGCTGCAAATGCAATCTTCCCTGTGTTTTGGATAGTGTCACCTATAAAATGCATATTATGGGCTATTCTTCCCAGACTCTCAGCTCTGACCCATAGTACTAGGAGTGATATCACTGTATTTATTTAGGGTTTGCTTTCCATGGACCTTTTCTCCATT
>JANHGN010000250.1:0-12597 GCA_024605025.1 Megaceryle maxima
GCTGCCCTGGGTGACCCTGCTCTGGCAGGGGGGTTGGACTCGCTGATCTCCAGAGGTCCCTTCCAACCCCACCATTCAAAGATTCAGTGATCTTGCAGAAGGAGCAGAAGGCCATGTAGGTGGGGAGTTCCTGCCTCTGTCAGTGTAAACAGGAGTTGTTTGGCTTTTCCCTCTGCTGATGCCTGCCTTGCCACGCTGGTGTTGCTTTTCTCCAGTATAAGTAGTAAAATTGCTGCTCCAGCCCCTCCGCAGAAGCCGAACTTGAGTCGCTGTAAACAAGGCCACCAGTCTTGTGGCAAAGACAGCAGCTGCCTTCCCCCGACTGCAGAGCAGACGCCGCTGCCTTGGGCGATCTCCGAGGAATCCAGCCAGAGCACGCGCTCGCACGCTGCGATGCGCACCGGAACGGGCGGCGGTTTGCGTTAGAACGAGCACTTCTGCCTCTAACAAAAGTAAAAGATGTCGTAGCAATCAACTCACCCCATCTCCCAGACCCACGGGAATGGAAATGCCCTTTGGTCCAGTCAGGGTAGTTCCTGTAGCCCAGGAGGAAGGAAAAAAAAAAACCAAGTCCACCTGTATATAGTGCTTTGAGAAGGGCTGTTCTGGAGGATGTGAGTGAGGACTCACCAGAAGCTCCTCAGGACCCTCCTGCCAGGAGCTCAGCTCTGGCTGATCTACCTCTGGGATGTCCAGCCGTGGTGATGACAGTACAATCTCTTTCCTGGGGCCTTCAGTGATTTTGACCGATACGTGAGGAATGTTACTTGAAAAATAAAGAAATTAAGAAAACCAAGCCGTGTTGCAGGGAAACCCCAAACCCCTGAAATCAATCTAGTCCTCATTTTGCATGGTGTGGTCTGGGCTGCTGGTGAGGGCTGCAGAGGAGGTTGGCTTCTCCAAATGGGAACCCATTGCCATTACGTTGGTCTTAAATCTTGAATATGCTTTGCCAAGTCCTTCTGGGTTTGGAAGTTCTCAGTCTTGACTCTTTCAGAGGGTTGTCGATTGAGCTAGGACTTAAAAACTGATTTCCTGCTATAAAATAAGTTGATCCCAGCAGCTGTTCCACAAGTCAAGGAGCTGAGCTGTGTGCTGATGCATCTGTCCTGGAAAAAGGATGAAACTCGGTTCTCTTTAAAATATTTAGCTTTAAAAAATGGTACATTTTTTGTTTGGCTGCTGAGCAAAGACATGAATAGCTGAAGAGGTCCCCTGAAAGGGAACCTCCTGTGCTTCAAGCTTGTTTCCCAGCACTAAGACTTTGAAGGAGAACTGGGTCTTTACACAGGGCTGTCCTGGAGAGGTTTTTCTTCCAGTCTTTTGGGGCACATTCTCTTGTGCTCTTCTGCAGAGCATCCAGTTCTGATTGCTGTTGTCAGCAGGATGTGCATGGACACGATCTGGAGTCCCTGTCTCTTCAAGCTTTGTTTTCCCTTCAGCTCTTTCTTGTCCAGGTCCTTTGGAGGCCTCTGTGGGACTCTCCAGCAGCTTTCCCTCATCATGGGTGAGAAGTTCTCTCGATTCCTGCTTGGAGAAGGGTCTTTCACAGCAAGACATAAAGAAAAAGGGGGAGCATGTGCTGCTGCTGCTGCTGTTCCTTTCTCTTATTTCATGCACAAAGAGGGGAGTTGTTAACTAAGTAGCTGTAGGCCCCTGAGGGTGGTGAGAGCCTGGCCCAGGCTGCCCAGAGAGGTGGTGGCTGCCCCATCCCTGGCACCATTGCAGGGGAGGTTGGCCGGGGCTCTGAGCACCCTGCTCTGCTTGCAGATGGCCCTGCTCCCTGCAGGGGGGCTGGACGAGGTGACCTTTAAAGGTCCCTTCCAACCCAAACCAGTCTGTGATTCTGTGTTTCCCAGTGCTGGCTGTTGCCCAGTCCAGCTTTCTTTGTGAAACAAGAGGGAGCTGACAGAAGCACAAAGTAAAACATGAAGATCTTCACAGTTTCCCTAATCAGGTTTGCTTTGTCTTGGTGTAGCTCAGCAGTCAGGAGGACAGGACAGTGTGTCTATCAATGCTTCTTTAAGCAACAATATTAAAATGAATTTATTTTTCTGTTGTTCTTATCACTCATCACTCCTTAATAACAACAATCCTGAAATGCTTTACTTCTCACCAGCTGCTTTGGTCAAGAGACATTTGGAAGGAAACTAGAATTAAATTAAGAGTCTATAAAAATACCTTTTTTTTTTTTTCCTCTTGTTACTGAAAGCCCTTTTTGCATTTTTCAAGCTGAATTAGCCAAGGAACTATCTGCAGGCAGCGAATCAGATTGTCATCACGTCTTCCAAGATCTTAGAGCTGCTGAGGTTTGATCCTTCCTTCATCTCATCTTATTCATAGACAGCAAAACACTTCCCTACTTCTCAATTTCTGGTATATTGGCTTTGAATAAAGTAGCAATTAAAGCAATGCAAAGAAAACCACCCAGGTCTTGCTAAAAAGAAAATAAAACCTGTTCTTTGTGTTGATCCCGTGACTTTCACCAGCTCAGGGCTTCAGCTTCAGTTGCAAACGTGTGCTGACAATAAACTTAACCTCTTTGAACTGAATAAAAGGCACTAAGCAAAAATCAAGACTTAAGTTTTCCACATCTCCAGCTTCATTTTACCCCCGTTAAATTCATCTGATCTTAAAATTGTGTATGGATAAAAGGCCAGTTAATGCTGGATTCTCAGTTAAGTGTCTCTGAAAGTGGGCTGCTCCGACACCCTCAAGGTCATGTGTTTGGAAGCCGTGTTTTGTCTCTTACGGTTGGGATTTGCGACGCTCTTTTATTATCTCAGCTGATCTTTTTGTCACTGTTGTTGTTTCTTTTCCAGAATCAGTCTGATCAGGCTGGTGGTGTCACGCTCTCATGTCACGCCTGGGTCTCCTCTTAGGCTTCTTTGCGGTCCAGTCCCCGCACTGTGGCACCGCTTATGGTTTGTTCTGATATGAACACGGGATTGTTGGCTTGTGGATTGTTTAAGGGGAGGAAAAATAATATTAAGAAAAAAAACCACCACCATAAAAAGCAGGTCCTGGTGCAGTGTGTACTCTTAGTGTGCTGCTGAGCAAAACAGGCAGGCAATAAATCAGCAAAGCCGTGATCAACGGCAGATTTACATGTGGTGATGGGAGCGCAGCTCTCTGGGAGGAAACAAGATGTGGAAGTAAATGCAGCTCAGAGCATAAAAAAACCCCTCCCTGTCCTTAGCAATGTACGAAGAGTTGGATGTGATCAGTTTGATGTACAGTCTGTTTTGTTGTTTGTTTGGTTTTGTTTTTTTCCTCTTCAGTTCCACAGAATAATGAGAAGCTTCAGGAAAGTCCGTGCATTTTTGCATTAACACCAAGACAAGTGGAGTTGATCAGAAATTCCAGGTACTTCTTCTCATTGTGTCTTAACAATTCAAGAAAATGGAGCTGTACAATTCCTCGGCGTTCCCTCTCCGTGGAAGCTTTTGTTCTCTGCAAGGAAACACCATTTCTTTGAGGGCATGAGCAGACAGGCTACTTCTCATGTAAAACAAATACCTTTGGGGGTGGTGGGAGGTAAGATTTTTACCCATCACAGTCCCAAAGCATTGCTTCTGCTCCTCTAGTAGTCAACTGGAGCACAAAAAGATTAGACCACTGGAATGGGCTGCCCAGAGAGGTGGTGGAGGCCCCATCCCTGGAGTCATTCACAGGCAGGCTTGATGGGGCTCTGAGCAACCTGCCCTAGGTAGAGATGTCCCTGCTTGTGTAGGGAGGTTGGACCAGATGACCTCTAGAGGTCCCTTCCAGCCTGAAACATTCTGTGATTCTATGAAAAGTGCTACAAAACTGTCGATGACCTAAATTCTCTATTGAGCTTGTTGTCAATATTTGCCTTTTTTTTTTTCCTTTGCATCAGAAGTTCCAAAGTTGTCCATGTCACGCTGTTTGCATCTGAAAGCGAGCTGCCTTCTTGTGAAGGACGCTCTAGTAACCACCTAAGAAACCATCTTGCACCCATTAGGATTTAGCCTGACCTCTGTCGTGAGGAAGCTTTTGATGCAAACAATGCAAGTCCCCTGTGCAGGCAGTAAAGCTTCCTCATCTGCTGACCTGCTCCCTTGGTCCCTTGCTGCCACCAAAGGACAGTGATGCAGAAGAGGATCCTCCAAAACTAAGCATAAAACCTTCACGTGTTTCTCTATATGCTAAAATGACACTGCTACCAGAGTCGGAGGAAGGTGATGTTTGAGTAGCCAGAGCTTGGTTACTGTTGTGATCTCAGGAGGTCAACAGAAGCAGCGCAGGGGAAGCTGTTTGAGGACTAAACAGAAAGGAAATGATATTTCAGGGAAGTTGTTAAGGGGGATAAAAGGCCACACCACGTGCTGTAGCTGATTCTTGACACTCTGCTCTCCATATATTCAGGTTCGTGAGAGAACTTTCACTGGCAGTGACACAAATATTTCATAGCAGGAGATTCAGTGAGAGTCTGCAGTGATCACTCAGCACAGGTCCAGCTCCTTCCACTGCTTGTGGGTGGCATCCAGACGTGGTTCCCTTCCCAGTCTACAACTGTCACATCAGCTCCTGGCTGAACTGAGGCTCCATCTCTTCCACCCCCAAAATCAAAACATTTACACTCAAAACACTGAATGGGAAACGCTTTCAGATGCGAATCCAGACTGATTTGGGGACCTTGCCTAAAGCCTCGTGTCCTGTGCAGAGATCAGAGTGTGTTTTGTGGCTGCGTATAAAGACTCCTAAGAAAATACCCCTGTTCTGGGGTGTGTTGCTTCCCTGACACCAGCTGAAATCCTGTTCTGAGTGACACGACTGTAGCTTGAGATATTAACAGTCGTTCTGCTTGGTTCCTTGGTTTGCATGAAAAGCTTTAGTGAATAATTGAACAAAGAAAATCTTAAAAGAACGCTGTCAGGTAGACCTGACCTTCAAACCTCGTTTCTGTAAATGCTTACAAATCAGCAGAAGGATGCTGGGCAAATTGATACCTGTCACTCAACACCTTCACAGCTTTGAAAACCCAGAGGAAGGCTGTGGGATGGTGCATTATGGGGGAAAAAGAAAAAAATATCATTGAGACCACTGATGTTTGCAGGGGAAACTGTACAATTTAAATAGAATTCCATAAGTAATTCTCTAAAGGTCTATTAAAAAAAAAAACAAACTAAAACTCTCGAGTCTGGCAGAAGTCACAGCTGATTTTGGTTGTTCTGGGTTGTTTTTTATTTGTGGGGTTTTGGTTTGTACTTTTTACATAATTTATCTGATGTTTCTGTTGCTTCTTTAATTTACTAGGGAGTTGCAACCCGGAGTGAAATCGGTTCAGGTTGTTCTAAGGTAGGTCTGACCATGGGGCTGACTTCACATCAGGTGCAGAACAGGGGGAGGAGGGAACACGCTACCAAAAAATAGCAACTTTTGGCGTGGTTTTCGTGGCCCTGGAGTAAATTATTCATTCACGTGCCCAACGCAAACATCTCAGACTCTGCTTTCTGAGCCCTTCCTCCAAGTCCTGCTTGAGTCAGTGTGGCGGTAGGAGTCGGTCAGCTCCTGCTGCCAGGTCCCAGCCTGCCTCCGACGTGGGAGAGCCGAGTGGAACTGGCTTTGCTGCAGCCAGATGAGGGAGCAGGGGTTGGTGTGGTGACAGTTGGCCACTGGTGATGCGTGGAGAGCTTGGAACAGCAGGGGGGTACTGAGGGACGTGTCGCTTCTTTACAGAATCTGTTACACGGACACTAGTTCTCCTCAGGAGGATCAGTACCCGCCAAACATTGCTGTGAAAGTGAATCACAGTTACTGCTCCGTGCCGGTAAGTCAGCTCAGCCAGGAGGTGGGACCTTGCAGCTTGTGTGATTTAGAATGGAATTGTTTCCTGATGAATGCAGAGGAGAAAGCAGAGTGTGGAAGCGTGCTGCTTAGTTTAAAGCTAACTTTCTAATGGCTTCGCCGTGTTGTTAATCAATTCTTCCTGAAAAGAGGCTCGATCCTTTTTACTGTGTGCTTGGTGTGACTGTTCAGCTCCCTTCTTACCCCTCTCCTTGAAAACTGTGGGCGAGTAGAACTTAGTGAAGCAGATGAATAGATGTACTGATGTAGAAGAATCTTGAGTTGAAAAAAAAAACGAAACAACCCAAACGCAAAATTATAAATTTATATTTAAATTATAAATTTAATCTTTCGGCCCCAGGGTTACTATCCTTCAAACAAACCTGGAGTGGAACCTAAAAGACCCTGTCGTCCCATCAACCTCACCCATCTCATGTACTTGTCTGCAGCGACCAATCGCATCACGGTTACCTGGGGGAATTACGGGAAGGTACGTGCTCCGGGAAGTCCCACGGAACTGCCCAGACCAGTGGGGAGGAGCAGCCTCGCTCATGCTTTCCCTTCCTCCTCTCACTAGAGCTATTCCGTGGGGCTGTACTTAGTGCGGCAGATGACCTCAGCAGAGCTGCTGCAGAGGTTGAAAACCATTGGGATCAAACATCCAGAGCTCTGCAAAGCACTCGGTGAGTATGTCAGCTTCTGCGGTGGCTCGGGGAGCTTTCTACCATTTCTTTCCTCCGGTTGCATAAAAACCCCTTTTTATTTGAGCAGACTCGCTAAGCTGTGTGTCAGTCGTGTGAAATTGCCCCAGATCTGTGTGCAAGTGCAGCCCTTCCGCAGCGCGCGTTTCTCGTGGCTCTGCAGAAGCTCTGAATCACTTCAGTTGGATTTAGAATTTATCCCCAGGTCGTATCGTGGTGAGTGCCGCTGAGGGCCGGTGTCGTTCTGACGCGAATGGCTTCATGCCTTCACCTGAGTAATTATGAGCTGACGAACGTTACCACAGCGCCTCGGCCTTGACTATTTCCAAAGGAGATTTCTGGAGCAAGGGATCCTGGTGAAAATGTCCTGCTGCCCCAACCCCCCTGTGAGTCCTGGGGGCTGGCAGTGGGATTTCACCACCAGCACTTGCATATGCGTTGAGAGCTTCAGAGAAGAGATGATCCCGAGAGATGCTTACCCTAGACCAGGTAAATCATCGTGGTATGAGGCAAATGCAAAACGGTATTGAAAATGAGGGGAAATTACCTTTCCCAGGTGAAATCTGACTTGCAGCTCGTGAGAGTCTGGAGGATTTCCAGTTACTTACTGTTACTGGAGAGAATTCTTACTATCTAGTTTTGCATGGGAGAACTAACACCATGGATCATGATGGTCTTTAAAAGATACTGTTCAGATTATGGACAACTCTTCCCGGGTATACGAAACATAATCTTGAAGACAGATGGTGGTTCATAGGGCAGATGATGATTTTTTGGGGCGTGCCCAGTCTTCAGATGCCCAACACACGTTGTGGGACACGCCACTGCTTCTGCCAGGCTTCTGATCTTTGTGTTAAGTGCAACGTTTCTGCGGCAGGTGCTGAACGCTTCGCTGTGTGCCACACCAAACGGCGTCCACGGCAGCCTGATTGCTTTAGACCCCTCTGGCAGCCAGCACTTCCCTACTGACATGAGAAATGAAAATTTCCATTTGTTAAATACCCACCGCTCGCAGAAGCCTGAGGCCCTGGCTGTGCTCCCTCTTTTCCTGGTCACCAGAAGCTTAAACGAATTGGCTTTTGAGTTGTCCTCACCTCAGAGGATCCTCTTGTTCTTCAGAGCTCCCCGAAGCCAGGCCCAGCAGCACGTGCCGTTCCCTTTAACATGAGCCCTCGTGGGATGGACTCTCCATCCGAGAGTGGCGAGCAGAGCTTCTGAAAGCAGCTCTCTGGCCTTTTCTGCTCACACGTCTGCCTCCAATTCTACCGAGTTAGATAACGAACGGCTTTGGCTGGACGTCAAGGCAGAGAGGAGTGGCATTTAGTGACCTTAAACTGAACCAAACAGGAACGTTGTCTTGTGTCGGTTCCTTTGGCCTGTTACCGCTTGGAAGTTGTTTGGCCATAAACTGTCAGGCAGAAGCAGCTTGGGAGCTTTGCTTTCACAGCTCTGCTCTGTTCCGCAGACGGTTCTGCATCGTGTCGGTTGCAATATCCCTCACTAAGGCTACCCTTTGACTTCGGCCTCATCTCAGGCCTGACTCATCTTCCTTTGCGTATGCTGCAGTTGCCTTTAGCGTAGGAACGTTCTCTGGAGGCAGAGATGCTCACGCACGTGGCTCTGGATCCAAAAGCAGCCTTAAGACAGCTTGTTTCTAATCAAGAGGTCCTGGAAAATACCCATTTCTCTTTCCCATGTATCAGGGCAATTGATGCCCAGAGAATGCTCTTACAAAAAAAAAAACTTTATGAAAAATTAAGCCTGGATGAAAAGTCTCCTAATGTGAAGAAAACAGCACCAAATCTTGTAATCTCGTGGGAATTTCACATCTGAGGAGTCACTCTCTAATTAGAGCTGGGTGTTGCAAAACTGCTTGTAGCCTCATTGTCTGAAGACATCTTGTTATGATCTGAAAAGGTCAGAATCAATGGTTGACTTGCTCCAAAGAAAAATGGTGATGGAAGTGTCAAAGGCCTTTTCAGGCAGCAGGGCTAGCAGCAGCTGCTCTTCAGGAGCTGTGCAGTACTTTAAAGCTCATTTTCTACGTCGATTCCTCACCTTGATGCAGGACCTGCTGGTCTCTCTGCTTTGCCCGCGGCTCGTCTGGGTTTTCCTTTCAGGATGCAGCAGCAGGGGCAGGATTCTCTCTCTAGCTCCTTTCCTAACAGCTGATGCTTTCCAAACACGTGCTGGATCGCTGCTTGTGACTGGTTTTGCATGGCTACCCTGCTCTTTGAGCTGCCTGCCCTGGTACCTCTGGCTCTGGTTGGGGTTCCTGTGAAGCTCTGCTGGTATCAGTGAGCTGGCCAGCGTGTAAACTGGAGAGTTACGGCCCAGCAGTGATAAGTGGAGGCTTGTTTATTTGATAGGGAAATGATGAGATGTGGTTTCCTGTCAGTTTGTCTGTATCCTGTGTTTGCTCGATTCTGGGGGGGGGACTTTCTCTGAATTTCTCAGGGCAGGGGGGAGGCAGTTAACCCTGTCCTATTGCCACCCAGCTCAGAAGGGAATAAAATCCATTGTGCTTACGCTAATGACCAGATAAGGCTGAAGTGACTTTGTTCCAGAAGTCTTGCTGTGTTCTCAAGCTCTGTCTGGCCACTTTTTCCCTCCCTGTGGGAAGTGCCGTTGTGTGGCTGTCTGTCCCCTCCAGAGGGGGACAAAGTTAACTCCCAGATGAGAAAAAGCTGGTCCGTGGTGGGATTTCCTCCTGTCCCCCAGCCTGCAGTTTGTAAACAAGAGGCAGAAGGGTCACTGACGATTGTTAACAGCGTAGCGAGCAGGTAGCGTGCAGCCAGTTGCCCTCCTCCCAACACCTAAACCCATCCCAGCTCCTTCATTTGCTCTGCCAGGATGAGAAGCAGCACATGCTGGGAGACCTGGGTCGCTGGGAAGGGGGATCTGTAGGTAAAAATGAGCTTCCTCAGGCGACAAATGCTGCAGCTGGCCTGTAGAGCGTGACCTACCTCATCAAGCACAAGGTTTTTGGCCGGCCAAGCAGCATCTCTACTGAGCTCCGCGGGTTGCCCAAGCCTGGGCCAACACAGCAGCGTTTGGCCTCCTGTGTCCTCTGTCCCTGACCAGCAGAGGTGGTCGCCAGTGGGGAAAGCGGCTCATACACAGCCCCAGCCAGCCCGAGCCGTGCCACGCGTTGTGTCCCAGGTTGAAGTTTGCATCTGCTAAATGTTCTGCTCTCTACTCCTATTGCAGTAAAAGAGAAGCTACGCTTGGATCCAGACAGTGAAATTGCCACTACAGGTGTTCGTGTCTCTCTTATCTGCCCGGTAAGTCTTTATATAATACATATTTTAGTCAAGAAACCCTGTTCTGCTGCCAGATCAGCTTTACAAGCTTTTTGCTTGAGAGCCAGCTGGCTGGTGATAGCTCAGGGGGGTTCGATTGCTGATCTCCTGCTCTTTGGTTCAACAGCTAGTGAAGATGCGACTGTCTGTCCCGTGCCGGGCAGAGACCTGCGCCCATCTCCAGTGCTTTGATGCCGTCTTCTACCTACAGATGAATGAGAAAAAGCCCACATGGATGTGCCCCGTGTGTGACAAACCTGCACCCTATGACCAGCTCATAATCGATGGGTGAGTACGTCCCCTTCCCTGTCCTCAACTCCTTTTCCTGCGTCTTTTGGTCTTTTTTTTTGGTCTGTGCATCTGGTTGAAGTTCACCTCAGGACAAAGTTGGAAGCTTATTCTGCTGGTGCATAATACTCCACCTGGATCGCCTCAGTTTTAGAGCAGTGATTGACTGTTTGTCTGCTGCTCTTCATTTTTGGGTTACAGAGCAACCCTGAGGACTGGTGGAGCAAGAACCATGGTGGAAAAAGGTCTCCACCCTCATGGCTTCTATAATGGGCCTTGTGCTGCAGGTTCCCTCAAAAGTAGGAAGAGTTCAGTGGAATTGTTGGGGTGCACCCAGCTCCCCTGGCACACAAGGCAGGGAAGTGAGCAGACAAGTCTCTACCTGGGTGGTACATTCCCTGGGCCAGGCTGATAATATTCTGAGAGTTGCTGCACTTGTAGGTGCTGATTTGATCCAGAAGTTGTGGCTTTTGAGCCCGTCTGAAGCAGCCTCAGCATAGATAACCTGTTTGCTTTGTCCTCTGGCCAACGCTGACAGGAAAATCCAGTTCCTTGGAGATCTGGAACAAGGCTGCTGAGACTGAAGGGGAAGGTACGAGGGGCTGGGTTGTGGAACCTTGGCAGGTCAGCAATGCACGCGTCCCTCCTGGAGGAGGAGGAGGAGGAGGAGGAGGTCATCACTGGTGAAAGCCCAGCAGGTTTCTTTGTCCCTGCTCTGTGGTGCTCAGGGCTGGGTTTCAGTGCTGCTGGTGTTGGATGATGGTCATCAAAATGTGAGCTGGAGGGAACCTGGCAGTCACCACTGGATGTTGTTAGTCAAACCCCGGGGCGTAGGCTGCTGAGGAGGTACTTGGTTGGTGGAGTCTCAGACCCCCTGGGCCTTGTCAGCTTTTTTTGGAGGCGCAGCCTCGGCGCTTGCTCTGGATGGCAGGGCCGTCCATGGAGACGCGTTTCCTGCAGCTGGGAGAGCGCAGGAACTCCCGCTGCTGAGCCACGAATAGCTTTCTTCAGCTTGGAAGGTTTTTGTGATTAGTTCTCCTTTATCCTGGAGGGAAACGCTCGAATCTGGGACTGGGTAAGGCCTTGCAGGGCAGCGGTGCCCAACCAGCATCCCGGGAAACGGTGGGACGTCACAATAAAGCACACCCCCAGTTTCTGAGGAACACTGGGCCAGGGGAAAGGCCTTGTTTGGCTTCATGTCTCCACACCGCCAGACGGCTGACGTCAGGGTACCCCCACTGGCTCTGTGTTCAGTGATGAACATGGGGTTGGTTTTTTCTGTCACGTGTTGTTTTGGTGGCTGCTGTGGAAGCTTTGAGAAATCAAAACAGGAAGGAAGTGAAGCGCTGCGTGTGGGGTTGCTTGGTTCCTAATCTTGTAGGATATTTTGCCTTTTGCTGTTGCCTTGGTGTGAACGCCCCTGCACCAGCCCTGGCCCAGCCCGGAACGAGGCATCAGACACCTGTCTGGAAGTGACACCACAGACCTGGGAAGCTGAGTGAAGAGGCAAGGCTGTCTTCTAATTGTGTGTAATTAAGACGTTAGTTCATGGCTTAGGTGCGTCGGCAGGAAGGACGGGGATGGTTTGCGCTGTCAGAACCTGGACGTGGTTTCTGGGAAATAAAACAAGCCCTTGACTGCAAGAGCTGTCTGCTCAGCAGCCACCTTTCTCCTCAATTTAGGGCTGTTTGAGGTGAAGATCTGAGTTGATGGACCACTGAGTGCATTCTTCTGGTGACCTCAAGCTCAATAAATGGCATCTTTGCTTCTGTCCAGGCTCCTGTCAAAGATCCTGACGGAATGTGAAGATGCAGATGAAATCGAGTACCTGGTGGATGGCTCCTGGTGTCCCATCAGAGCTGAGAAGGAGCGGAGTTGCAGCCCTCAGTGCCCAATATTAGTTCTAGGTGAGCACCTCTGGGGTGAAAGGCTTCAAAGTACTGTAGGAGATGTGCACAAATTGCAGAGCTAGAGCTCCCCAGCTGCCCTGGGGAAAGCTGCGTGATGCTTTGACATCAGCCTGCCTCTGGGAGAGCTTCTGGATCACCCCCTTTGCTTTCCACCACTCCAGAAATGCCCAGTGCCGCCTCCCTGCCGGGGAGGGCCCGGCCCGCGGGGTTTGTTCTGCAAAGCTGGGCCGTTGGCAGGGTGGCACCCAGCAGGTTTGTCACTGCACGCAGCCCCGCGCCGCTGACCCTGGAAACGCCACCGGCGAGAGGAGCCCGGGACGGCACAGGGCTGCTGGTGGGAAAAGATGATCTAGACTGGCAGGACCTGGCCTCCAGCACTGGGGGTGTCTGCTGGGCGCTGGCTGTGTCCTTGTGTAGCTTCTTGCTTTGGCCAAGCCCATTATAGAATCACGGAATCACAGGTTTGGGTGGGAAGGACCTTTCAAGGTCATCTCATCCACCCCCCCCTGCAGGGAGCAGGGCCATCTGCAACCAGAGCAGGGTGCTCAGAGCCCCGGCCAACCCTCCCCTGCAATGGTGCCAGGG
>JANHGN010000252.1:0-10929 GCA_024605025.1 Megaceryle maxima
AGATTAGATTAAACTATAAATGTTGGGGTTTTTTTTCATATATAATAAGGAATTTTAAATGTTTGTGGGGTTGTCTTCCCCAATAAATCTGTAAGACTCAAATTCAAATGTCTACCTTTGATCCAAAAGTCATTCAAACACCAGTTCAAGATGTACTTTAACAGAAATCACATATAAACATGAGAACTTTGAAGGTGAAATTAATTTCTTCATAAACACACTTGTAGTCAGAATTTATATGTCCAGGGCAGAGAGATGTGAGAGATAACTAGAGTGGAAAAAGATCAGTTCTTTTTGTTTAGATCTTGGAAAACCCTTTGGCCACACCACAGGGATCATTATTCCTACTGTTTACCTAGCAGATCCAGGTGACAAGCCATAAAATGTCATCTAGTGTGGAAGAATAGAAATAAGCTGTAATTTTCATCTTGACACCTTTTAGAGTTATTACATCAAATGTCATCTTGGGACTGCTTTGGGGCAGTAATTACACAGAAAACACATAATAAACACATGCTAATGAGATAAGGAAATGTATCCTTCTCTAATGCAATCCACGGAGTATAGCACTGAAGTAGGCACATATAATAGGAATGATAAAAAAAAAAAAAAAAGTGTCAAGACTTAAAACATAGTGAAATGTATTGATGTGTTTTATACATGTTGTAGTGCTGATGCAGGCTTATTTATACAAAGTTCCCAGCAGACAGTGAGGTAGTGTCCTGACTGAAAAAACAGCTTGTGTTTAGCTGAGCCATTTGACCATGTATCTTCCCCTGATTTGATTTACAAACATGCCAGGAGATAAACATTAATCTTGGTATCTTATGTTTTGACAAAAGTAACATTCACATATACAAAGAAGAATGCACAAAGTGATCAAGAGTAAACTATTATTTATGTTATTTATTAGAACTCAGATCACAGAAGCTGAACTGACTTGAGTTTATGGAACTGCTTTTGGAGACATGGAATTCTTTATTTTCTACCTAAAGTCAGTCACCCAGTTCCAAGTGATTTCTATGAATGAATGAATGAAAAAGGGTTCTTAAAAGTGAGAAATAGCAAACACGTGGAAAAAAATGAAACATGAACTGTTTCACATATGAAACTAATTTTATAGCCAAATAATAGGGAAAAAATACATAACTCAGAGAAAAGAAAAAATCTGAGAAAGTCTTACCTTTTTGCAGTCATTCCATCCGTATCCTGGAGAGTATGGTCTACATATTCTTCAGGGAAAATATTTCAGAGCCAGACAGCAGTTTTTAGTTGAAACGTATCCCATACCATGGATGTTACCTAGCAAACCTCACTGGATCTCAATCTACATGAGATAAATGCACTAGAGCTTGAGTTAATGACAGATACATGAAACACCACCTTTGTTTCATTGTTTCTGTAGATCCAGCTCTAAAAGCAACTGGCTTTTTGATTCAGTGTCTCTATTTGATTTGTCCTAACATGCATGGACAGCCCACAGAGACATTTTCCATCCTAGAAAGCAGAGTCCTTTCTATTGTCTACTGAAAAAGGTGCAGGCAGGCCTGCTCTTAATTTGGGAGCCTTAATGAAGAATTTCAAGCCAGGTAATAGGAACTCAGCATTGAATTTGCAGTTACTACCTGGTACTGACTTCTTTCTTCTGTAAGCATACACAGAACTGAATAAATTCTTGTTCAAAGGATTCGAAATATGATTTTCCTATCACAGTTTGCTGGCATTTACCAGGAACAGGACAATTACTGCTGAAAACCAGTACAGCTGTAGCATATACTGTGGTCTCCAGAAAGTAAATCTCACTCCAGGGATGTTGTTTAGGTACTGCTTTACATGAAGCTTGGAACGTGATTTGAAAACTTACTTGTTAATAACACGAACAGAGAAAGACACAACTTTATGTCTCTTGTTCCTAGTGCTTTCCATTATGTTTCTCCTTATCTTACTGCGATATTACAGAGTTAATTTAGAAGTACCTAATTCCAGTTCTTTTCAAACAATAATTAGGAGCACTATACTTCTGAGAAACCTCTTGTGCATTCCTGTATGAAAATATTTGAAAAACCTCTACCAAAGAAAATAAAGCTGTCAAAACTGGTCTCCAAATAGCAGGAAAACACACTCTACAAAGCAAACTATGAAAAATGTACTCAGTCAAGAATAGTTTGAAACCAAAGCATAGTCTGGATTTTTCAGTCTAACTTTAGAAAATATTGTTTGAACTATAACATCCAGTGGCTAACATCCTAAAATAGGAAGAACTCAGAGATTTGAATGTTAATGTAGAAAGCAAAGAAAGCAATAGAAGAATCCTTGATAATAACAAGAGTAAGAGACTTACTTGACTGTAAGTTCCTTAGCGGTCCTAAAGTATTAAGGATAACAATGGTAAGTATAAGAAGTTGTGGCAAGAATGAGAGTGTTGCTACTGCAGTTTTTACTTCTGTGAGAAAAAATATTAATGAAAACACCAACAAAGACTTTTTTAATAACCATAATCATTTCATTATTTCATAACACCTATCAGTCAAAAATAAAGGAAATCATGACATTTTTCAAGTAGAAAGTTTTCATTAGGCACCTTCTTCAAAATACAGACTAGTTTAATATGCAGTAGTAAAATAAATGGAGGACAGTCACCAGATTAGACAGGATTCAATTCTGGAATGAGTTTTGCACCTCAAAAAGAAGTACTGAGCCACACATCCTTGTACTGACTTCTGTGCGGTGGCTGAACCCTTATTTTATTATGTAAAACAGAAAAAGAAGTCTTACTGGATACAGCTTGATACCTGGGTGGACGTATATCTGTGTTTACTTTCTAAAGTAACTCTAGCCTACAAACAAGGTCTGGTTAGTCAGACTTGTTGGCAGGAAAGAAGAAAAATTATGTTAAGTGTGAATTATCTGGAGTATATTCATGAAGTTTTAAAAAATCTCCATCTTCTGTGAATTTACATTAATGATTAGACTATGAATTTCAGCAGAAAATTAGATGACACCACAAATAAGGTTGTTGGGATGAAAACAGTGAAATTCTTCATTCATTGCATTCAGCTTCTACAGTTCTATGGAGTTCAACACACACAATATTTTCTCACATTGTACTTCTTTAAGTTTTATTCAGGAAGAGAAATTGCCATAAGTTCTTAACACTGGACACCATATGGTATCAGGGGAAGATATTGGTTCATTTAGTAAAAAAAAAAATTGCCAAAGTCAGTAGATAGAGAAGTTTTACTCTTTCAGGTGGTATTTCAATATTTAAAATTCACAGTTTGTCTTGAATTCAATACCACTGCAGTGCCTAACAGACTGGGGACTCAGGTGCAGGGACACATCAACACAGAACCACAAAAACTCTTAAAGACAAACCAGACACTAATAATCCCAGGTAACTCAAGAAAATGGTGCTAGAGAAGATAGTTCAAGATTGTTCCAGAAGGCAATGAAAGTGCAAGTAGTTTATGGCCTATGCTGAGAGCAGCTCCTTGGAGATACGGATACATGGTTCCTGTCCACACTCTAAGGACTATTGATGCATCATGAACTGAGTTGCTAGAGAATGTGTCATTGTCTGTTATAATTTTTATTATTAATTTACTTGCATGGCTACGTTCTAACACAATAGAGAGATTCTGTACTGTGCTATAGAGAGTGAAATCTGACTGAAAATCCAAGATCAATATTTCAGTGACTTCCAATTTTGAGGCAAGAAAATGAGATTTTAGGGCTCACAGACCTTTTTATAACCTTTGCCTTCAGGCAGAAAATCCTTGGTAGTGACACGTTCAGTTTCTGAAACTACTTCGCAGCTGACAATAAGTATTTCTCCATGAGTCAACTGCTAACATATTCAGATAAGCACAGCTAACAAGAATATCTTTATAAAAAGGCCCTTTCATTTCCACTAAAGGTTATGTTTGCAGTGTGTATTGCAAGCCAATAAAATCTTATTCTTGCACAAATGCTGGCTGGAAGCAAGCTTGTTCTGTCTAGGTGCAGGCTGAAGAAAAAAAGTCAAATGACTGAATTAATATGATGTGAAACCCAAAGTAATCAGTAAAATATCCTCCGATATGTTGGAGCTTTTAGTGCATCTAATTTAGCGCTACATTAGCACTCTTTTCCTATTCCTACCACTTCTGACTATTATGGATCTCAGAATATTATCAGAATCTGTTGAACGTCAATCTGCTGTTGATTTAAAGTCAAGTTATGCTCTGGTCCTTCATCATTGCACATCTCCTCAAAATATATATACATTATTCTAAATAAAGAATAAACTACATTTTAATAATTCTTCTGTACTAAAGAAAAATCACTTTCAAACAATTTTCAAAGGAAGAGTTCTGCAAAGAGATTAAGGTCAAAGAAAAGAAGTAATAATATTTTTTAACACCATCCCCATATATTGACAATTTCTGCAGGTGACTCCTGAAAAGACGATTGGATACCAGCAGGATTCAGGAGCTTTGTAGCACTCCTCTGTGACACAAACAGTGAACTCCTAAATTACATAGGTACTTCTGGAGAGACAAAGAAGTGTGTCAGATTTTTTGCTGTCATCAAAACTTTTAGCTTTTCTCTCCAAATGTTAATATAAAAGGGCAAGACACTAGGTAAATGAGAGCTGAGATATGAAGACCACTTTTAAATCAAAAACATAGGTGTTTGGTGTCTTTTCAGATGCATGAACATATTTTTATCAGCCTTCAAGTGCTAAACAGAAAAGCATAATTCTCCATAGGTCCAGAATCCTATGTCCACAGTCGTCCCTGTGCTGGTGCCTCAAAAACAGGAGTATCTCTCATGGCAGCAGGCACCTACAAGTGAGGAACTACTCAGAATTCAGCATGTCAGAATATAATTTTTCAGAACTGATCAGACTCACATGCTGTCATTTAAAGAGTATTATTTATATGGAACACTTCAAGAAAACTCTATCTACATACCCTAGAGTCTGGTAAACACCTTCCTGAGTCAATTGCTATTGTTTTTCTTCTCAATAATAGCTGTCTTTCCTTTACATAACTAATAGTTTGAGGGGGAAATGAAGATTATTGAAAAGGGACAGTCCTCAGTTTACAAATAAAAGTACATTCTTTATATTACCTTTTGAACTTCATTAAAATATTACTGCAAAACAAAGAGTAATGAAACAAATTTCAGTTGGCTGCCTTTACCCAGCCAATCACTCTCTCCCTGTCACCAGTCTCATATGGTTGGAAAACTTTTATACCAAATCCCTGTAATTCTTAAGACATTTAGTACTTCAGTTCATTAAAGAATACAAAATAGCAGATAAGCTAAAATTAAAGCTGTCTGAAGCACTTAAGCAATGTTATGCAGGACAGCTACATTATATAAGATACAAGGGGATTATGGAAAACCTTCCACTCTAGCACCAGGAAAAATTAAAAAGTGCAAGAATGGATGAAACAGAAAAAGTAGAGGCCCTTTAAGTAACTGTAAAACTGGATATTGTCATTGAAGTGACCACACTCTTAATCTCACACAAATATTTTTACCCTAAGCTAAAAAATATAAGCAATAGATATGATGAAAAAAAAAAATTCCTACCTCACATAATTGCATTAGAGTCAATCATGTCCTGCCAGACACATTCCTATACATCAACCAGCCTAATGCAGAGATCTGCACAAACCAGAAATACTGTTATCAGGGTTCCTCTGCCTCCTAATCGACCAAGTAGTAATCAGTAACAACTTTATCTATTCACATATACTAAATGTCAGATGACTGAAAGATCTTGTAGTGGATCATTAAACGTCAATATAATTTTCCCTGCTCAATACTCAGACACCAATGTAAGGAAAAAGGTCTATGCTCCAGGTCAGCTGTTTTTAAGTCACGTTGGTAAAGCTGTTCAGGAAATAGTCATGTAGTTTCCTACTTTGGAAACACATTGCATTGTCTAAAATAGAGTGGTTTTGTGGAAGTTTCTAGCTGTGAGTTTCCTTCACAGAAGCTTAATTCGGATGCAGAATGACATTTCAGAACAACACAAGGGTCAGGCAGTTTAAGAAAGAACAGCCTTTTTGTCAGGACAGCTATTCCAAAAGAGCAAAGTCAAGTTACTCTAGCTACATATGAAAAAAAATCTCTTCTGAAAGGAAAACTCAGTGGGCAAACACAGGCAATTTCCTATTAAAAAGCAACCTTGTATCTGTTTATAATAAATATTTATAATTAAACTTAGACACTACTGTTCAGAAGTAGAGAAGAACCTATCACAGCCTCTTTAGAAGATACTCTTAGTCAACAGTAGCTGCCACTACTTTAAGAGCACTACATTCTTTATAATGCAGCTGCTTGGGTACAGTTTGATAAACACATTGTCCTGGTTTGAATTAAAACAGAACCAATTCTGTTCAGTGATCTTATTTTCCAGCTCAGTCTCTTCCAAGTAACTGTACTTTCTGAAGTTAATGGCACATTTTTGCAGACAGAGTCTGCTCCTAGCAGTGATAATACTACCAAGGACTGTTATGCAGAAAGGCTCATGCTTCTACTTGTTCCTATGAAGACCAAGGTCACTGATAAATCTTGTATACCATGGTGGGGATGCAGCAAGTAAGAGATTGGACCTGCAGGGAAGAGCAGACAGGACAGGTGACCCTAAACTGACCAGTGGCATATTTCATCTCATATATGTCATATTTGGTATAAAGCTGAGGAATCATGAAAATTAAGCTCTCCTTCTCAATGGCTGGTATCCAAGAAGGACTCTGTCCATTCTGTCTTTGATCTCAATCCATGTGTTCCCCAATCTAGTTCCAAAATCCAGCTTCTGAATCAGGTTCCCATCTGCCTTAGAGGCCAGTTTGGGATTTCCCCAGGGCCTGCTCCACAGCATCAGTGGTGATGGTGATGTAATTGCCATCAGGGGTATTGGATTCAATATGGGGATCGTATATATTTAATTTTATTATTATTATTTTCATTAAAACAGTTTTAGCTTTCTTTCCTAGTCCATAAGTCTCTTCCCATTATTGTCTTTCCCTTCCAGGAGGGGAGAGAGGTTAATAAAGAGCATTTAGTTACTTTTCTAGTGGCCAGTCCAGCCCTAAACATTGACACACATCTATGAAAGCACTTCATTTCTGTCCCAAACAGCAGTGTTGATTTTTCCCTAACAAAAAAATGTGATGCCTTGTAGCATGAAGACAGACTTATCTGCTGGAAAGTAGCAAGAGAGACTACAAAAGGATCTATTTTGGCATTTCAGGCCATGAAATCATATTAGACAGCAGTCATGTATTTGTTCTAAGCTATGGGCAAATAGCTTTTTGCTCCAGCAAGACTTAGTTTGAAAACAAAAGACCCATTTAATATTGTATAGGAAGAAAAAAAGATGTCTTTTACATCTCCTTGAAAGTGGAACACTTTCATTATTGAGCCTCCTTGAACTATAAGCAAGACATTTGCTGAACTCTGTTCTATTCAATTCCCCACATTACAATTTATTAACCTCTAACTTCTGAATTAGAGAAAATAACTGTAGAAATACCCCTGTTCCTGTCAGCACTTTATTATGAAAGACACTCAGTAGTACTTCCTCTACTCACTGGTAAAGAGGAAGGAAAACATCGGTTGGAGTCCTCCTCCCTAATCCTCGGGTCCTTTTAAAACCCAGATTAAACAAACTTGTTCCTTGAAAGCAGGCTTTCCATGCTCTAGAGGTACCCCAGAAACTGCTAATGTTTAGATAATACTTGAGCATTACCATATGCCTAGTTTAGTGAGGGTCACAGATAATCCTAGAAAAATAAAATACCTCTATTAGCCTTTTGAGATAAAAGTGGAGAGGTAAAGGAAAGTAAAACATCTCTAAAGTAAAGCTCCTAATTTGGGACTTTGGAGACCTTGCACTCAGAACTCTTCCTTCTGCATTTCAGACATGGAAATAATACTTGCCAATCTCAGAACTGTATTTCTCAAAAGAGTAATTAAAAATAGTATGACAAGCTGAGGCATCTTGTCAATAGAGGTCTCAAAGGTGAAACTTCAGGAAGAGTAAAGTGGTAAGCAAAGACATAAGGTATTTTTAACAAATAGTATTTATACTGCCAATAATTTTACTGAGCACAGAAGAAAACATACATTTCAAAAAGGATTAAAATATTAAAACCAAAAGGAGAAAGAAAGCCAGGAGACTAAGCTAAAAGCACACAAGAAAGAAGTACTTAATATGAGATTCTTAATAGTTCAGCAAACTCATAAATGCTTTTAGAGGGAAGATTACTAAATTTTAGAGACTCATGAAAAAACAGGAGGGTTTGTGTGCTAATGCTCCATGATTTAAGATGATTTTTCCAATTATGTATTGAATTAACACTTGTATTGTAGTTACTTTAGAAAAATACTTCAGAGAAAACCTCAAAGATCAAAGACTATAATTTCCCAAGTTTGAAGGCTACTTCCAAAAACATATATCTAGCAAATTTCAACAGACTGGCATCAAAATATTCACACAAAGTTATATTTAATTAATCAGCCAAAGACTGTAATTGCCTAATTATATCACTAACCTTAATCTTGCACTGATTTATTTAATAGAGATTCAGACAGCATCCAGTAGGGAGTTACAGGCTGTGTCCTGAGAAATATGAACACTTCCTGCATTATTTGTGTCTCTTAGCAAATTAATTTACAGAGAACAACCATTGCACAAAGTACTTGCTAGCTAGCAAAACCACACACTCCTAAACAGACAGAG
The DNA here is from genome assembly GCA_024605025.1 of Megaceryle maxima. Classification (NCBI taxonomy): domain Eukaryota; kingdom Metazoa; phylum Chordata; class Aves; order Coraciiformes; family Cerylidae; genus Megaceryle; species Megaceryle maxima. The sequence goes on from JANHGN010000252.1 coordinate 8,744, forward strand.
CTGCACTTATATTTAAAAGAACATTAATGTATTTAAAGGTTTCATCAAGCTGGCTCTTAAAGCCATATGAATCTCATTTGTTTTGGTTCACTTTAAGTTCAGTGATCTCTGCTTTATTAATTTTCTCTCAAGTATGTTTTGAATTTCAGATATGAACGTAACAAACCAGCTATCCTTCCATCCTGTGTGACTTCATCACATTTCTCCTTGAATTAATCCTCCTACCTTTATATATGTATTCTGATTATAGCCACATTCTGTCTCCATATGATTCTTGGTCTCCTTCTTGTCTTCTGTTATAAGTTCTGTGATTCCCAGGAAAATCAGGATCAAGCTAAAACTGCATATTTTGGAATATTTTACTATAAATCAACTAATTTTTATTAACAATATTTTATTTTTTACAACAACAACAACAAAAAAGGTTTTTTTTTCTTTGCCTTAACAACATCTACCACAGCAGTTCAGATCCATGTGAGTGGGAGTAGCAGCTGGTGCTAAACCCCCATCACCCACGCTGTACGCTTTTTGAGGTCTTTAGTTCAGATTAGAATTACTCTTGTTCCCTAAATTGGCAAACCCCTACTTCACACATGCTTCAAAGCTGTGGAAAATGCTAATCACTTCTTTTGAGTCTCACTAGAGGTTGCAGTGACCTCCGTAAGTATCTGTCCCAGAGGTTCCAGTTTAGCTGTCTCAGAGTAATCTAGTGTGATCATGGACCAAATCATTCTGCCACCTAAAATACTACAATGTGGTGACTCTCTTCAAAACTGCACTGCAAAAAGGCTGCTGCTATCTCAGCCTTAATGACACAGTAACAAGAAGAAAGAAATAAATCTGAACCAGGCTTTTATTATACAATGAATCCTACAACCAGGCATATCAGTGGCAGAGGTCACAGCAAAAATTTTGCACAGCTAGTGAACTGCACACAAGTGAAGCACTTTCTTCATTGATGTTGTGATTCAGCAGTGAGACAGCCCACAAATCCAGGTTCTGTACAAAGCCAGACAACAAATTCTCTTGTCCTCACAAAATACTGTTCAGGAATGTGTATCAGTGTGTATCAGAATGTATATTAGACTGCAACATCACTGAAAACGTTTTTAGATGTCATGTGAAGATAAAATGTCTTTTTTATTATCATTATTTTTTTTTAAATTCTATATGGATTACACAATTTCTGAGAACAGATAATCTTGCTCTCCATACTTCATCTCAGATGTTAAATATGAACCATACTGTTGGTGAACATCTTTATTCCTCAAAAGATTCTGGTGCTACTCCTCAAAGTAGACTTACCCTAACATGAGCTTTTCCAAGGTTAGTTGAACTAAGTCATCCAAACATCTATGTGGTGGAGAAGTAATACTAAATCTAGGAAAAGATGAATTTGTGTTTAAAGACTACCAGCTTACAGTTGTCAAACTTTCAGCTTTTCACATCATGACAGAAGTTCTGAGAAAAAATGTAAGACTTTATTTGACCTTCCACTGAAAATTCCAGTTTCCTTTACTTCTGAGGGCACTGGAGGTAGACATGTAACCTTAGGCTACAGAATTAAAGCATACTATTGCATTCTTAACAATGAACTGTGTGGTGAACTGGTAAATCAGGCATACAGCTTCGTACCAACCAGGAAGCACTGTTAATGATTTTCAGTCAATTAAACAGAGCACTCTTATTATTCTGTTGTGCTGATATGGAAAATACTGAGTAAGTATTTCCTTGCTATAAAAGGAACACATGAACTAACTTTTGCACTATGCTCACACACAAACATACACCATTTTGTTCCCCACAGAAGCTACAGAATATTGTCATATAACTTACTTTTTTTTTTTTTCAGTTTTCTTGGAACAAAGTGCAGACTACTTGCATTGCAAACACATGTGCTTTAATACAGCAAACAGCCTGAAAAATGAAAGGAAGAATATCCTTGAGAATAATTTAAGCAAATAGTTATTGCAAAATGCAATAGCTCTGCTCTAGTGACACATCACTTGGAGTACAGCTCTGGAGCCCTCAACACAAGAAGGACATGGACCTGATGGAGGGTGTCCAGAGGAGGAGGGATGGGGGACCTCTTCTGCAAGGACAAACTGAGGTAATTGGTGTTGTTCAACCTGGAGAGGAGAAGGCTCTGAGGGGACCTAATAGCAGCCTTCCAGTACCTGAAGGGG
>JANHGN010000253.1:6130-36544 GCA_024605025.1 Megaceryle maxima
CAAACAAACAAACAAAAAATCTGTCCTTGAAGGTTTTAGGTTTTATAGCCTTTGGTTGATCTTCCTTTCTCTCAGTTGGAAACAAAAAAACCCAAAAAAACCAAAAACATCCAACAGCTCCTCTTTAAATTAAACTATTGATGTTTTTGGGCTAGCAACTGCTGTTCTGGTGGCTCACCAGAATCTGATCAAGTGTTTCAATGAGAGCATAGGTGCAAACAATTTAATCAGTGGCTCTGTCAATGGGTAGCACCTGAGGATCTGGCTTGAAAACAGGTTAAAAAGCATTCTTTTCCCATTTGCTGTATCTGTCTGTGGGAAGGTCTGCTCTCTAGGAAGTTTCTACTCTGAGGAGGCTCTGTCATTAAGGGACAGCTGTGAGTGCTCTTTCTAAGGTAAAGATTATTTTGGTTTTATAGTAGAAAGCATCTTACTTGGTTGCACCGCCTATGCACATGTTCATTTGGGACCCTGGTAAAGAACAGGTTTGTGAAGAAAAGCAAGTGTACTTCAGAATTCCTCTTTCTCTGCTTTTTCAAAGATAAGGCTCTTGTATAAGACTTCAGCATCAGTCTTCTTCATTCTCTTCTTGGTACCTTAGTAACATATTTTGTTCCTGAACTGCTTTTCCACAGCGCTATGAGGTGCTAAGCAATGCTAGATTTGGGAATAGCCATACGTGCCTTCTGGTACGCGGCTAGGACAGTAAATAGGTTTACCAGGTCAGCTCCAACTTCTAATGCTCCTGGAAATGTGAGATTCCTACTTCTCTGTGGAATGCAGAAGGATCGCTTACAAGAGCACGTTTTTAAGCCCACAAGTCCGAGTGGGTTTGAAAAGTGTGCAACTGAGCTCTCTTGGTCCTAATGAAAACATGCATCTGGCAGCACTGAAATTCCTGCTCTAAAATAATCCTACCTTTTGAGAGTTGCTGACTTAATAACACTGTGGAACCCTTTTCTCTCTCCTGGAGTGCCTAACTTTTTTTTCTTTTTTTGGATGCAGCAACCAGTGACAGATATGATGCTCCATCTCTGTTTTATTTCTTGCTTCCTTTATAGAGTATTTTGAATGTTTAAGGCATTTCACAGAGCTCAGCAATCAGCCTGATTTTAATCAATCCCTTCAGTTCTAACACTCTCCTCCTTACTAACAGATAATCCGATCGCTCAGTGTTGCCCATATCATAATCTTTGTGTCTTCGATAGTCACTTATTTAGTGCAAAGTAAATGGAAATTATTTTTACAAAGCTCTCTATCAGTGAAGATGTCTTTCTACTACCTAGAAAAAATATTCAGCTTCACCTGTAACTCATTAACTTTCTTACTTCTGGCTGCTCACTTTTCATGGTTCAAAAGACCTGTAGTTCTCCCTGCAAACTTGAAGTATTATCCCATTATCACTAGGGATCAATGTGTAACTTTACCTCCAGAAATACTTTCAGAAGGCCTGCTCTTCCCATGGCTATGCATGGGTACACTTGTAATTATAGTCATAACTAATTTTAACAAGTTGGACAATATTTATTCTGTATTGCTAGGGACTGTCTTTCCCAGCTGATTTGGAAAGCAGGGGCATTTTAACCATCACTGTTGAGGTGAATTGTTTAGAGAGCTGGCATGTGGCCACAGTGGTATGAAGCTACACAGTCTCAGATTTAAACTGCTAGTACACATTGCTTGAGACAGCTTGGAATAGCCATGTAAAAAAACCCTGCAAGTTCTCTAAATTATCTTTAAAATATCAAGTCTGTATGAACTGATTCAATCTCTAGTGCTTGGCAGTTTGTTATTTACTTAAATTGCTATCAAAATTTGAAAAATTCCTTTGAATCTGCCTGCTGTTTGGCATTCCTGAAGCTAGAGCTCTGAACTGGGCCAGAAGTCTGGATTTTGAAGCTGCAAATGTTGAGGCTGGATCTAGATCTTAAATATATCAAAATCTCTGTGGTGTTAGATTTGAAAACCTTGTTTACCTTCAGCCTCTCCTTGGAGTCCTGCTTTCAGATACAAACATTTCTGGTGGTTTTCAGGAGGGAAGATAACAGTACCTTTTTCTACTTGGCAGGTTGAAGTAAAAAAAAAATATCCTTAGTGTTTCTTGAGTTTGGGGACAGGTAGTTGTGACAGAGAGATCTGAAACTGCCATTTCATTGCTCTTCCTTGTAATAGTGTGGCATGCCTTTGGGGTGCTTCTTCTGAGGAACTCCTCCCCTCCATAGGCATAAGGCAAGGGGCTCATCATTTCCATTGCTGTAAAACATAATTATCTCAGGCATACACTTGGCCTGCATTGTCTAACGGTCCACCTAAAGACACGATAGCCACAGCCAGGTACCTTACAAATCCTAGGTGTGAGCATCCTAACTAGCAGAAGCAGGCACACATTTTACAATCCTGCAGAGTGAATTAACTTAAAAAAAGGGTTACTTGGCTTTTTATCTCTGTGTATTTTTTATTATTAGATTTACTGTCATATAGTAGCAAAACAAAGCCAGCTGTGTTTCTTTTTAAACCCTTTATGAAAACAGTATGAAGATAGAGTTGTTACAGTAGATGTTTCAGGTTTCTTTTTTATGTGTGTGAGGAGAAATCTGTGTGATGGCGGATCTAGGGAAGTGGAAAGAGGCAGAAAAAAGTGTAATCGCTGAAGAGATTGTTACCTTTTTACTGAAAAATTAACAACCGGGTTTTGGAATAGGAGGCAGAAGCCATGTTCTGGCCACACCTCTAATAGTTTTTTCTGCTTTACAGAGCAATAATTTAATCCTGTGTTTGATTTTAGATTTGTATCTTGTAAAGGCTAAACACATTATTTTATGTTTTCTCTGGTCCATATATGACAAACTGAAGCTAAACTATTCCCTCTTGTAATACTAATTCCCGCTTGCCTCTGAGGGCAATACAGTAGATGTGCAAATGGTCCCTCTGCTTGCTGTAGAAATGTTCTCCAGAGCATTGTGATATAACATGACTGCAGTGCCTGTGACTCTGCTGTCCTTCTGAAAGCACAAGCTGTTTATCCATAGCCCATGCAAGCTTAAAGTAAGGTCTGCTGTGGCTCCATCCCTACTCCTTTACTGAAAGCATGGGAGACCCCCGCCCTCCCTACTTTTGGCCACAAAAGTAGGACACCCCGGCAGCTAGTTCCTGTGTACCTGTGATGCAGCCAGGCACACCAGGGGCTCTGTATGTGCAATTGAATCTTTCTTCACCACGTGGTATTTAAGTATCTTTCATCAGTTACATCCATTGCACTCTGAGAGTATTAGGACATTTTCATGTCTGCCTTTTCTTCTGTCCTTTCTTCTCCATGCCCCATTTTTCATGAGAGCAATTTTCTCCTCTCTCTCTCTTGATCCTTCTTTTTTTTTATCCATTTCATTTTTATATCATTTGCTTTTTATAATTTCTTTGCAGTACCTGCGGCAGCTGCTTTGCAGGTCCCCTGCTGTGCAAATTGCCCTTCACAGAGGAAGATCCTCCTGTCAGTGACTGACAAGAGGTGCCAGGAGCAGGCTAGGAGACTTTTAAAACCCATGAGTTGGCAAATCAGCAGGTACCTGTGTGCAGTTCTGGATACGCCCCTAGCATTAGTTCCTATCTTGTATCAAAGAGTTTTTAAGATACAGCCCACAGGCAGAGTTTCAGGTTAAAAAGAACACACAGTGTCTGGCTGTGTCTATCATCTTGAATTTTTTTTTTTTGTTTGTTTTAAACATAATGACACCAGCATTTTGTTCTTGGGGAGGCTTTTGTTTGTATTTTTTGTATTTTGTTGTTATTTCTTGTTTGGGTTTTATCATCTTAGTGGGTTTTTTTGGTTTGTTGTTTGGGATTTTTGTTTACAAGGACTGTGTTTACAACAGCCTAAACAGTGAAAATGTTCTTAGTACTAAACAGCTCCTGTTTTAGATCTCCAAAGAAATAAAGATGCCTTTCATATTTTCCAAGGCTGACAATGTTGAAGAGGCTAAAATACATCAAAGACTGAAGGGAAAGAGGAAAGGACCTGCTATAACTAGCAGTTTCTTTAAGGAAAGATGTGAGATTTTTGATGAGACTAAGAATGCCCTAGACAGTCCTTTCTCCTTGATGTACAGGTCAAGGCAAAGGCTCTGGAAGAGTTTGGAAACTTGATTTAGTTCCTGAACCATCTTAAAGAGGCTTTCAAATTGGTCCGAAGTGAAAGCACTTTGCAGAAGGTGTAGCTTTTGAGCAAAACAACATAGGAATCAAATGCAGCATAAATAGCCTGAATAAAGGGTGCAGAATTTGGTCCACTGTGATCATTTGATCTGAGTGGCTTAAGGCTTTGTATGCTTCATATGTGCAAACCAGCTGTAAAATGCAGGAAATACAAGTAGCCATGGTCTGTTTCCCCATCTGTTCCTAATATTTAATAATTTGCTCTCTTCTCTGAGCATATTAAATTTATTTATAAATTTGAAAAATATGTTTTATATAATGAGCTTAAAGCTATAATGGCCTTTTTGCTCCAAATTGCTCAAAGCACCCTCCTTTGCCAGATGTAGGGTATTAATTTTTCTTGAGGAATTTATGTATAAGGTACAGATGGATAAGATGCACTTTTTAGCACACCAGGCTTTTGCTTTGCTGTGTTGTCTGTGTTTCTATTCTTCAGAGCTTCTGTGTAGAGAGTGTTTTGAAAGGCCTAAATTCTTTTTTGCCTTGCTTTAAGAATGATGAAGAATAAGTTAAACCCTGATTGTCGGAGCTAAGACTAGTGTTTTACAAACTGGAAAAGACTTTTCTCTTTGAGGAGCTTGCTAACAATCATCCTCAATGTGTTGGAATTGGTAAGAATTTAGCTGTTGAGCTGAACAGCGCTCAACACGACAAAATGGTACTTCAGTTAATAACAGCTTTTAAAACATTTTAGGGAAAGCTTGTTTTCATATATGAGAAATACTACGGGTAGGAAAAACGTACAGAATCTAAACATCCACATACCCAAAAAGTGGCAGAGTATGATCTGCCAGCTTTATGCTGCTAGTACCCCGCTGTAGCTAATGCAATGCCCATGCTCATTCTGTGACTGGGAGATGGTTGTGGCTTCAGACTGCATGCCCTAGAATGCTGAACTGAGAGAAACGCTGACCTAAATACCTTTCTGGCCTCTCTGCTTTGTAACTTTGGTATCTACAAGAGATTCTCAAATATTTTTATTCTGTAGTGATTATAATTTGAGGATGTTTCAAAAAGAAATTTAAATATTTGAAACAAAAATATACCCCAGCCTGCCTCCTACACCTGCTTGTATTTATGTAGCAGTCCAGTGAAATGAATAAAAATACACCTATATACGTAAAGATTGAATCTCTTCCAAAATGGGTTGTTTTTCACATAAAGATACAATTCAGTGAAGGCAAGTAGGTTTTTAATTTCATCATACTTTGTGTAGCTACTTCATTAAAATGCATGGATTGATTCACCCTACTTTTTTCTCGCAGCAAACTGAAGATAGAAATGGGACCTTCTTCGATGGGTGGGAATAGACTGTGTAAGTAAAAAAATCCCTTCTGGGTTTTGTTTCAGGTTAATTTCCCCTCTATCAAGATTATTTTATTTAAAAATGGCTGAGAACTTCTGGTGGTTATAAACTAACTTACTAACTTAATTTTACCAAGATTTGTAACTTTTCTAAAGTGATCTGTTTCCCACCTGAACTGAAAATTAGGAAGTTAAGTAATTCTAATGTTCTTTTTCATTGATGTAAGCTGCTAAATTTGTTATTGGAGAATTTCTTTAACAAATTAATCATAATGGTCAGAATAAAATCAGTTGTAATCAGCATGAAGAATAGGTCTCTCTTGAACAAGTCTAACCTCATTCTCTGAGAAAATGAAGTCTAGTTAAGGTAAGTAACCAGAGAAGGACTATGTTTAGGTTTCTGTAAATCTTATGACTGTTGCATAAAGAACTTTATAGTTTGTGTGGAAAATGTTACATAATAATGAACTGGATTATGGACTTGTCTTACAATAGCTGTCAAAACCAGTTTTCATCAGATAGCAATGTTTCCAGGAATGGTATATATCAACATGAAGCCAGGCTTTAACTGGTGCTTTTTGCTGTAACATCACTGCTATGATGCTGTTGATGGCAGAATCCCAGTCGAGGGCAAGCCTGCCCTTCCGGGTGACTTGGATTGAGAAGTGGGATTGCAACCAGAGCAGTAAAATCTTTTGTTAGATACTTAAAAGCAAAGTAATAAATCAAGCAACAGGCACTATGAACTGTGCCTGGTGATTCAGAGGTGATCTATGAAAGCAGACAATGTTTGGGTACCACAGTGGAGAGGCAACTGAACATGTGACTTAAGTAGGGTGGCAGGAAGTGGCATTAGAGAGGACATTCACCTCTGTGTGGCGCTTCTGAGGCAGCACCGGGCTACAGCGTGCATCTCTAGTGTTAGATTTCTAAATTATACTAAAAACTGGTGAGATGTAGAGACTGAATAGCGAGGGAGTCTATAGATCCACTGACTACATATATAACCACAGGATTTGTAGCTGATATAGTCTCTGGTGGTATATGTGTTCATGTGTCTGTCTGTGCAGCTGTAAACCAGATGAGATTTTTCTCTGGTGTTCTTTTTCTTGGGAGAGCCTTAATGGACAAGGATTCCATCTTCTGGGTTTTGCAGTGTTGATTTTTATGGTAATTGAGTCTTATTCCTCACTTGTGTGCAGCACTAAGCAAAACCATTGTTCCACTTCATTACCTTGTGTCTCTCAAGGATTAAAACCAGATATAACTTAAGCAAAACTCAAGTGTTGAAGATACCAAAACCAGTACGATTCTTCAAATTTGAACTATGTTGTTACAAAATAATTACTGCAGAGGTTGCAATATCTCCCAGCTATATCCTGAACATCCTCAAACTCTGTTGCACTGTGGCCTGTTAAACCCTTAAGTGTGTGTCTGTGTAAAGGCACTTCAGAATGTTAATTCACAGCTACAGTTCATTCAGATGAATTTTCCAGAGCTTTCCTGTTTAGGAGAGCCTAAATTTATTACAAGAGGTCTTACTAACAGCCCTGAAATGAAACTTATTACAAGAATAAGGATTTCTGTGACATTCCTGTTACAAGCACTCACCACTAATATTTTCCTTTGAACTCCCTGCCTCTATATCCTGAAAATAACACAGCTAAATCCCTAGTCTTTTATATATATTGAAAAGCCTACTAAGGGGAAGAAATACCATAATAAATGACCAAGTATAAAAAGGTAGTTTGGCTTAGATGTTTCCTAGAAGTGATACAACAACATGAAAATCGACTGATTCCCCTGGAAAAACACTAATACATGTCACTGCAGCAATTCCTCAGTGTGCTTCTGTAAATTTAATCTGGTTTCTGGAATAGCTCCATAAAGTGGTTTTCACATAAATTACTGAAGGAAGGAGATGTTACCTGAATGAATAATAACAAAAATGCACTAGGCAGATGGTACAGAGATAGAGGATCTAATTTCTACCATGCTTCAACCATGGCTTTTCACCTGCCTTTGTTTTCTATGTGAGGATAACAAAACCAGCTTTGGAAATCTCCCAGATTTCCCTGTAAGTTTTGAGCAAGTTTTAAACAAACCTCTGAGATTTTTGTTTGTTTATTTTCTTTTGAAAAAGGGAAGTTGGTGATGTTCTTGGAGCTGCCTAAAATATTTTGACATGGAACTGCAGCATGTTTTTGCATGAAAAATTTTATTTTCAAGTAGAAAATCCTTGTAGTTTGTAGGAGATTAGGAGGTTTCCAGTCAGATTTTTCTTAGAAGAAAATAACATGAAAAGAATAATGATTTTCTTGCTGAAAATGAGTAGAGATTCACTTTAAATTTTTGATTTACAGTACAGCTTTCAGAAAGCCATTCTGATTTATGTCTAGTATACTACAATAACTGAGGCATGCATCTTATGTTAGTCTTCTCCTTTTTCTTATTTTTTTCACTTTATTCTTGTTATTTCTGTAACCATTCTCATTTTTTTTCCTTGTGCACTTTATATTTTAATTCTATGTCAGCATTTCATTTTTTTAAAATCCATCCCCTTCCTCCCTCATAATTTTAAAGCTCTCTAGATTTGTTTGACTATTTTTTTTCCTTGTCTTTATCCTCTTTCTTTCATTTCTTTCATCTATTTTTTGCATAAGCTCCTTTTTAAAGAATCCTGCAGTTTCTTGTATGCTTTTCTTCCCCAGTGGAAGACTGATGGTCAAGGTAGCCAGGAGACTTCTGCTCTTGGTAGTTACACAGGTGTATTTGGTTTGTGTGGCAAGGTTTAGGAAGCAGGGTGGGGTGGCTACAGGGTGGCTTCTGTGAGAAGCTGCTAGAAGCTTCCCCTGGGTCAAATAGAGCCAATGCCAGCTGGCTCCAAGTTGGACCCACTGCTGGCCAAGGCTGAGCCCATCAGTGACAGTGGTAATGCCTCCAGGATAACGTATTTAAGAAGGTGGGGGAAAAGCTTGCCCAACTGCAGCCAGAGGGAGGAGTAAGAATGTGTGAAACAATTCTGATCACTGAAGAAGGAGGGGGATGACATGCTCCAGGCACGTGAGAAAAGATTTCCCCACAGCCCATGGTGAAGACCATGGTAAGGCAGGTTGTTACCCTGCAGCCCATGGAGGTTAATGGTAGAGCAGATATCCACCTACAGCCTATGGAATACCCTATGCCAGGGCAGGTGGATGTGCCTAAAGGAGGCTGTGACCCTCGGGGAAGCCTGTGCTGGAGCAGGCTTCTAGAGGACCTGTGGTCCTGTGGAGAGAGGACTCCTCACTGGAGCAGGTTTTCTGGAAGGACTCATGACCCCATAGGGGACCCATGTTAGAGTAATCCATTCCCGAAGGGTTGCACCCCATGGAAGGGATCCACACTGGAGCAGTTTGTGAAGAACTGAGGCCTGTGGGAAGGACTCGCATTGGAGAAGTTCATGGAAGACTCTCCCGTAGGAGGAACCCCACACTGGAGCAGGAGAAGAGTGTGGGGAGCCTTCCTCCTGAGGAGAAAGGAGTAGCAGAGATGATGTGATGAACTGACTGCAACCCCTGTTCCCTGTCCCCCTGCACTGCTGCAGAGGAGGAGGTAGAGAAAATTGGGAGTAAAGTTAAAGCCCGGGGAGAAGGTGTTTTAAGATTTAGTTTTTATTTCTCATTACTGACCCACAAGCCATTCATTATATTTTTCTCTCCCCTGCCCAGCTGAGGAGGGGGAGTGATAGAGCAGATGGTGGGCTCTTGCTCACTTGGGAAAGGGGTGCTGATGGAGGGGAACTAGAGTATCAAGTAGCTAGTAGAACTGGAGAGATATGGAAGGACTGGAAGTCAAGGGACAAACCAACCTGGGGATGTCAAAAAGATCTTAGCTGCTTGAGTGCTGGACAGGGTTAACATGCATAAATAGCTGTTTCAGTAGCCTCCTCTCTTTGTGCCATTTCCTTTCTTAATTTGCAGATCTTTTTCTCCCCAATGCATCTCTGACAGGCAGTTTTGCTGTGTGAGGCCCCTACATTTTCATCAAACAGTGTCAGGGTGCTCTTGATATGCCCTGGAAAGTTTTGACAAAATAGAGCTAAATAACAAGTGAATGCCTGTGTCTTCCTAAGGTGGCCCTAAAACAGAACCAGTTTTTTTTCCACAGTCATAGAGATTGAAGAGCAGCTTCCCCCCCCCCCCCGCCCCCAGTTTAGAGCGTCTGCTTTCAATCTTTTGAGACTACAAACCTTAAAGTCATCACTAGCTCCTGTACAGGCAGACACCTGTGGAATGATTCTGGTTTGGAGCAGGACTGGATGTTCTAATCAGCTTGTGTTGCTGAAATTCTTTTGTGAGTTTCAAGCTCTACCAGGAATTTGCTGCTAAATGCCCTTTCCAATACATCTAGATTTGTAAAAATAGGCCAAAAATGTGTCCTGCTATTCTGGAGATCTTACTGCTTTAGTAAAATGCATGAAATGGACAGTTCATGTGGAAAAAGCCACAAGATAAAAGATCTATTATTTTGAAAACAAGAGCCACTATTTCTCTGCAGGTGTTTTGCACAAAGAAGAGCTGCAAGGGTAGTATTTGTGAGCTTTAAATAACAAGCGCAGACCTGCGTATCTCCCTCAGTGATCAATATGATCACAAAGGAAATTGAATTCAAGCATGAGTTTATTCCCGTGCTAATTAATGCACTCTCTGACTCTCAGAAGGTAACAGTAATCTAGACGAAATCAAAAGAAACTTCTGTTGGTTTGGGGTTTTTTGCTGGTTAATGTAATTATAGTTTGATTATTAGAAGTAGTTCTAGTTCAGAAGAACAACACAGCCTTGAGAGTATGTGTGACTGTCACTTGGAGGTATGGACCAGATTCAGGGCTGCTGCTAATTGGTGTTTCAGCCCAGTGAAGCTAATGGTGATAGAAGCTGCCTCAGGGTGTCTGTCTGTTTATGTAGCTCCACTCTCCCTGAGGCTACTTCCCTGGCTTAATCCCTGCCCTATCCAGCCTAGAAACACATTTCTTTTTCTTAAAGATTCCATGGTCCCTTCATATTTAATATTAGTATAAAGGGAAACAGCCTCAGGAGAAAGATGAGAGTTTCTGTTCTGTTGAGGCATCAGAGTCATTCTTCCCTTAATGAAGAGGAACAGCAGGATGGATAAAAATCAGTGACTTAAATTAAAAAATCCAATTTATTTTTTAAGTTTTAAAAGTATTTCTTGAGTAAAAAAATTAATTAAGCTTTAAAACTATATTAAGTGTAGTTTATTCTGATATATTAAATATTTCAAGGTTTAAAGAAAGAAGGAAAAAAAAAATCTTAAAGCATGTGTTGCTGGCAACGTTTTCACATTGTGCCAGTGAGTCACTATGCATTAGCAGCGATGAGAAAACAGTTCTAGGTTTCATTTACTCAATTTCATTCTGTGACTAAAGTCAAGACAAAGAAAATTGAGATTATTTTTGCTGTTTGCTCTTATTATCAAAAGAAAAAGAAATTTTTTTTCCTTGGAATTAAATATATCAATTTGCTGTATCTGGCACTCAGCAGTGAGTCTCTGAAAAAGGGGGGTGCCTAATTTCCTCTACCACCTATGGTTAAAAATGAAGTATAAGATGAGCCCTACTAGTTTTACAATCTTGAATGACATGATAATCAGAAACAACCATTGCAGGTCACCTTAATAAGCCTTCCTTTGTTGATTAAAATAATTTGTTTGAAAAGCAAAATATATTTTGATAACTTTATATTTCCCTTTTGAGAACTTGCATTAATTTGTATTTATAAATATTGATTTCTGTTCTACTTTTTTGTCATTACCTTCCATAGTTGCTTTAATGAATGTGTGTAGTTAAACTGTATGCAGATGTAATAAAATGGCTATACTTAGTCATAGAGAAACATGTTTTAAAAGTTACCAACCTGAGATAATTGGTTTAGGAGAATAACTGAAGGGTGTCAATGCAAAACAGGAGAAAAATAAACCAAAGCTTTCTGTTTTCTGACTTAAAGGTCATGATTCTCTATTAGGCTGTTCTGTTCTATGCTGTCGTATAATTCGCTAAAATGCCCCCAGGTCTAGCTCATCTAGCAATTGACTGAGCACTTGTGATAGCACAGGTTATTCACAGGAAAAATCATGGTGCTACCACCTTTTGGCATGTCTGTGTCAGTCTTGAAAACCAAGAGCGCGTTCCATGGCCGTCTGCCAGGAAGGTGGGGTTGGAGAGTGTGTGTGCTGCTGTTGGGAGGAGGCTATGTAGGGAGCAAGACTGCTGATTGATTTGTATGCTTCTGCTTCCTGTTTAATTCAAAGAACTGAGAGCTCCTGTCCTACCTTAGCTAGCTACCTATCTATTTGCATCCGACCATTATCTGAATTGGAGAAAACATACGAGCAGCCCCTGCAGTTGAGATGCTTGTCAGTAAATCTGCAGAAACAAATTAAAAATAGGAATTGGAAGACGAATTTGATCAGAAGACTGAGTAAAATTAAAATCTTGCCACTTGTTCGGGACTGGTCTCAATGCTCACACGCTTCATTTGATCTATAGGGTTTATTCCAGTTGTTTTCAGTGGGAGTAAATGGAAACCTATCTATGGGTTTAGGGCTTGAAGATGTGCTGTCTTCAGTCCTCACTGGAATGTGGGCCTTTGCACTAGGAGGCAAAATTCACTTTGAACCTGTGAGAGTTTTATTCTGGCAGAGCCTGAAAGCAGTAAAATGTCATCCAGCACTGAAGGGTAAAGACCTAATCTGCATTTGGATTCTGATTTTTAACACTGCTGTATCAGGGGGCGGTAGGGAAGCTGTGTTACCTCTTCAGTGAGTGAAATGTGCGTGGGGGGGGAAAGGCAAATACAGTTGCACAAAGAAATGAAGCTCCACATTTGCATACACAGTTGTTACATGATTTACCCCAATATAGATTATTGATGGGAGCAATATTTCTACTTATCAATATCCTGTTTTGTTTCCTTTGTCAAAGCTTTTTTCTCCCCTCCTCCTCCACTCCCATCCCCCTGTTGTCTTTGTGCCTAGTATTTTTCCACACTTTATTTCCTAAAAGACTAGCAGGTTTGACGATGCATTGTGATTTCTTTTCTACAGGGCTTTATGAAGGAAGCTGGAGGCAGTTCTCATTAGTCTCACTGACATCTTTTATCACTTATCAGAGGAACAAGCAAACGGAGAGCAATTCCTTTGATCATGGCAAAAGTAGAAAGAGTATTAAAAACCCTATGAAGATTCACTAAGTAGAAAGTGGAAAAGACAGTCTGTGGCATGTTTCAAAGGAGTAACATGATTTAAAGTTGCCAGATTTGCTTGTATATATTAAAGAATTGTTAATGATGCTACATTTTACATGCATCCTTAGGTTTTTGTTTTTCTTTTCTTTTTAAAAAAAGACAGGCAAAGGAGTTCTTAGGTAGAATGGATGGATTAGATCAATCGCAAAATAGCTCTAAAAGGTGAGCTGTGTCAGAGAGGAATTCTGTGATTCAGTGAAAATTCTTGAAAATAAAAATAAGTTTGTAATGGTGGCACAATGGATTGAAGAAGAAACCTGCTCTCATGGAGAATGTTAAGAAATCTTAAGAATTCCTTTTCTTTTGGAGGCATTCTGTGGTGAATCAATGTATGCTTGTGAAGACTGCATATAGGAACTGCAATGCTTGCAATTACCCATGTATACCTGACTGCCTAAGCCTGACCTCAGAGTGCCACTGCTTCTTCATGCTATGGAAAAAGAAGATTTTTCTCAGTGGTTCTAAGTATTGATTCACCTATCAGGATGCCCTCAGCATGTGTCTTGCATTATTACCGACAGGGATAAAAAGAGAAGAGAATATACCCTCCTACCCACAGCTGCTGAGTGTTATGTAGTCTAGCTCCACTCATGCTTTCCCATATGGCTGCAGCTCAGTTAGGCACTGCTTACAGTCCCTGTCTCGATTTCTGGGTGTGATCAGCTGATATCCCAAAGCATCAGAATTGAATTGCCCTTGAAGGGCCCTTCTCTTAACCTGTGAAATTAGAGACCACAACTATTCAGGCATTTTCTTCCAGCATAGGCTCTGTGATAGCCTTGTCCCTGCAAGCATTTTTTACTACCATAGCTAATTTTTAACTATGTTGAATTTGACTTGGATATGATGCAATGTAGTACACTTCTATAGCACCTTTTATGCAAGCATCCCCAGAGCACTTTCTGATCAAGCTAAAATTAGTTCTGAACTAAATAGAAATTCCTAAAAGATTCATTGAAGAAAAAAAACTGAAGAGAAGGTACAGATGTATGCACTCTGTTCAAAGTTAAAACAGGCAGAGGGGCAAGTTCTTCTTTCTTACACCTCTGTTACTTAGAGTAACAGAGAAGGAACTAATTCAGCTTTGTAACAGCCTTAGACTGTGATTCTCCAAGTAGTGCAATGCGCTGCTCTAACAATACTGACCAGAATCAATTGCATGAATGCTATAAATGACATGGGGATGGCAGGTGAAGCAATACATAGGTGGCTTATCTGATCTCCCTTTATGTACACATTGTTCTAACATTTGCTGCTTCTGATAAGAAATGGGAAAGCCACGCAATTCTTTGTGATACGTAGCCTGTCTTTTATGAGGAAGACAGTAGGAGAAATAAATGAAGAGCTTTGAGGGGTGTGAATCATGCATCCAAAATTACACAAATCTTTGCTAGAGCAAGTGACTTGGAGATAAAGCAAGCTCCAGTTGGTTTCTCAGAATTGAAATAATAAAAAAAAGTTCTTACCAGAACTTCTCAGGAAGGACAGGCTGAGACAGGGTGACACGCTGAGGAAGCAGGCCAAGAGTTACATCTTTTCCTAGATCTTACTGAAAATCAAACTAATGTACAATCTCTTTCATTGATTAAAGACTTTCTTTTGATTCTTTTCTTTTAAAGAAATGTTTAAGGCAGTAACTTGATCATCACCATTGCCTCTTCATGGAAGAGAACTGTAGGGCCTGAAGATGCATCAAACCTGCTGAGAAAATGAGAAGAGATGGCTGCCTGAGATCCCTTATAACGTCTGAACTAGCAAGAAGGGAATTGAACATAGTTACATTGCAAGATCTTTAATGGTCATGCATGTGTGTTAACAGCTCTGCCTGTACCAAAGGTGGTAGTCAGGCTGGTGGAGGTTCACCTCCATGGCTTGTCCCAGCTTTTTTCAGAGCAGTGAGACAAAGCGCATCAGTAGAAACTTTAAATCATGGCAACTATTTGACCATTGCAGATGCTTGAGGATCACCTGCAACTGTCAGGAAAGCCTTAAATGGCAGTGAACAAGAGGAAGAAAAATCTTATAGTCACATGGTTAGGCAAGACCGTATTTGAAGTCAGGCACTGATAACAAAGACCAAGGAAAACATCTTTAAAGAGAAGTCAGATTTTTTTTTTTTAAAGACATCTGTACAAGAAGACAAACTCTTCTAACCATAGCTAATAGATTAAGCAAGCTTCATTTTCTGTGCAGGTGTGCCTTTTTACTCTTCATGGCCCCAGACTAGCTGAAAACTTGCTACAGTGTGCAGCTGAGCTGTGATGCAGGAAGCGTCTATGTCTGAAAACTTAATGTTAGGCTGAGTTTTTCAGTTCTCTAAGGCTATATGTGGCCTTGTGAAATTAAGAACTTTACCAAAATAGGAAGATGAAATGTGGAGAGGATGTACATTCAGGCTACACTGTTCAGTGAATAAATCCTATCTGGGCCTGAGGAAGGACCATCAGTATAGGTCAGTTAGGAAGTTAAGGGCACTCTGATGCCTGTCCTGTTACAGCCAGTCCTTTATGCTGTGGTGAATCAGTTGTCCAATGTGGCAAGAGTGAGGTGAGAGAAGGTCTCAGGTGCTTAGTTTCCATGATAGAGACTTTTCTGTGGTTAGTTAATTGAGCTATTTTGCTCCAAATATATTTGCAGTGTCTGAGGCAGAGAGAATAGAGTAGGAGGATGAGTAGAGAGAAGGTCTGTGGAGCCACACAGTGATGTTGTGAAATACACGCATAATAGCAGCTATAAAGACATCCAACGGAAAGACTGAACCTCTGGACTGACACACAAATAATTTGCCCACCTCTCCTGTGTGCTTCCTCTGACTGTGCTTAGCTGTGTAAATGTTCCTTGTTTTGGTATTCTACTTGTTGCTGTTCATTGTTTTTACTGCTTCCTCATCCTCTCTGCTGTGTCAGTGGCATGCTGCAGTGTGGCAGAAATAGGGAAAATGTGTTGAGGTCAGATAAAGTGTCTCCCTTACAGTGGCTTCATGCTCTGCCCCTTAACTTAGGTATTGAAGGGTTTTGGGGTGGCAGCAGCAAACAAAGGCTGTTTCAGAGTTCCCTGCCTTCCCGAAAGGAAATGAATTCCTTTCCTATACAAGAGATTTATATGGCAAATTAGGTCAGTTATCATTAAGCTACTGCACAGCAGGACAAATCATAATTTTAAATACATTTAAAATATATTCTGATGCAGTACAAATCAAGCCTCTTGCACTTGCTGTGTGGACCAGTCAGATGAATGTGGAGCATACTAATGAAGGAATAAGTTGGGTTTACTGCTGCTTGTGGAGACTATATAATTTAAACCACTGATTATGTTTACTTGCGACCAATATCCTCACTGCTATCTCCTCAGGATAAGAAAAACATAGATGTATAAACTAAAGCCAGTCCTTCCCATCAGTTTCTCTGAGTTTGTTTTTACCTTAAAAAAGTGCGTGACTCTTTGTTCTCTAGAGGAGGTGAAATGAACAGAAACTTAAGCCCTTCCTTTCTCAAAGTTTCCCAACATCAGTCCTAAAAATGCAGCTATCTGTTATGCAACTGACCAACCATTTGTTTGCTTCTTCCCAGATGTATTTTCTCTGTTTTGTGAATCACAAATAGCAAACTTTTCTTCCTGTCTGTGCCTTTGAGTCCCCTTTTTTGATTGTCACAATTTAGTTTCATGGCAGACTTTATAATCTCATGGGTACCGGAGGCCTCTGACAAGGTTTATGCAGATTCAAAGCCTGGATTAATCTGGGCCCGTATTTATAAAATATTCTGAACATATGAAGCACTATAAAGGCACAGTATATTACTACCAAGTCCATGGAAGTCCCTGTCTGTTGTTGTTCCCCCCTCCCTCCACCCAGCTAACTCAGCACACATTTAAGGTGCTGTTCCTGGAGTTGAGGTGCAGTGACAGAAACAACCAAATCCATGTCTGGTCTTCTGAGATTGTATCTCTCTCTCTTTCCTTCCTTTCTTTCTGTGTATCTGTTTGGTTTTGGTTTGTTTTTTTTTTTCCTTCCAGGATTTCTGGAATTAACTGAAAAAAGAGGAGGGAGATCCCCTTCCAAGATTTCACCTCCTGAGAGTATTCTTCCAAAGACTTTGGCCTAGTCTTCCTGAGTTTTGCTGCCATGGACTGCTCAGTTCCCTCATGCTGTTTCCTAAGCATTTTTAAAAGCTAGCAGTTTCTGCAGGAATCTTTGGCGGGGGGGGGGGAACCACTAAACTTGATGCAGGGGGAGGCTGCTTTCAAGTTCTGGTCTGCAGCTAGCACTGGGGGAGGGGGGCAACTTGATAAATTCACCAATACAACTCTGGTAACTAGAGGCCTATGCCAGCCAGATCTGCTGTGTTTTTCAGGGGCAAAACATTTTTATGTTTTGCTACTTTAAATCACAGATGAAAGCGATGACTGGCAACTACAGTCCGTGTTTGGTCGTCACATTTTCCCTTTCATGCTGTCAACCAGGGGACAAAACTCAAAACCAAATATGTGCATGTATAGTGTTTGTGGTATTTTTATACCTTTATATAATTAAATTAATGGAGCTTTAAAATACTTTGTAGTAGGTGGACTCAAACCAGGATCAGCTCTCATTTTCACACTTGTGAGTGCGGCTATCTGAAATGGAGTCAATGAACTTTCAGAAGGCATTATGGGCCCATTTATTTTTACTTCCCTCCCCCCATTATTTGATAGTTCTTTTAAGAGTTGTGAGTTTTACTTGGTTGCTTTTGATCAGAAGGAAAAAGTACTGTAGGAACTGAGATGCTGCAGTGACTCTGGCTTTGAACTCACCAGGTCTAAAAGCCTGCAAGAACATTTTCTCTTTCAGCTTTCTAGCTGGCTCATAGAGCTGGCTGATAAAGGGGTATGTTAAATTGTCCTGAAGGATGGCTGGAAAGCGAGGCGCTTCAGTCTAAGCTCACAATGGAATTGAGATATCTGATTGAGTTTAAACGTATCAAAATTTAAATGTTAGACTTTAGAGTAGATTTTTAAAAAATAAAATCAAGTCACTAAAAAAAAGTTTATTTTCCATTCACTTCAGCGTGTGGGGTTCTGAGGTCCTGCAAATGCTGCAGCTCCATCTAGTGGCACTGTAGCCACTTGTCGGGGTGAGGGAAAATCTTTTAGAAACTAATAATGGAGGGGGATTTAAATTCTTTATTTTCAGTAAAAAAGATTTCATTTCAGTTGTCACAGTCTGGCGCTGTCTGGAATGAAATATTTAAATTAGTTTAAAGAGTTAGTATATGAAAGTCCATCCAATCTATTTCTCTTCAGTATTTTTCTTGCCTGAAAAAATGACTTGCAGATATATTCCTAGTTCTTTTATTAGATAGTGTGTTTAAAAGTGTGTATGTATATATAATCGTGTAGTACTTGTAAAAGTAGCTGTGATCCAAATTTTTTAAAACACTTGGCAAACATTTACTAAGCATCAAAACATTAAAATTTGTTTGCTATGTCCACTCATCAGTCCATCCAGCCATCTATTGTGTATAGAGATAGCGCATGTGTTTATAAAGACAGGAGACCTTATTCTGCTCTCAATTACATTATAACTTAATTGATTTCAGTGTAGTAACTCTTACTGGTTTGCAAAATAGTGTCTTGTGTATCTGTATATAGAGCAAATATGCACTCACAAAGCGTCATGAACGTGTGTTGTAATGTGATCTTAACGTAAATAGGTAGGTTCTTTGGGGTTCTCCCCTCATCCAGATGGGAATTGACATTCAGTATTTTACACCATTATAACTGTATTTAGTTTTTCAACAAACCTTGCTCCTGCCTTTGATCTAATAAGAAAATAAACATTCTTGATTTGATTTGCTCAGCTGCTGTCTGAGCCACAAAACCTAGATTTCATCTTGTGTCCTGAACTTGACTCCCATGCTGTTTGTACAAATCTGTTGAATTCAATAAATGTATTTAGTCTTATTAAGATTCAGGAAAGCAAGTATTATCCTCCAGTGATGTGGCAGATAACAGGAGTTAATAACAAGTATGTGATAAAGATCACAGGATTCCCTGTAAACAAGATGCTGCATTGCACAGAGAGCATCTTGTCTGCATATGTTTCATAAGTAACTAGGCATCCTCATGGGCTTGTTTGGTTATTTTAGAAAGTTGTGTAAACAGTATTATCTACTTAATGCCCCAAATGATATAATAATTGATATGGAAATGGGGCAAAGCTCAATAGATCGTAATACATCTCTCCATGGACTCTTGGAGATGATCTGCCCAGATTTTATTTAAATTCTCTTCTAGCTTGTATGTATGCAGCCTGTGATTTCTTAGGCATGCTAGGCAGATGTTGATCAGATAGTATTTTATTTTTCTGACTCTTTTTTCTGGAAAAAAAATTAATTGAATTTATAGTTGGATTGTTATCTGTTGTAGGTCTATTTAGGAGATGGAGATGACAGTGCGAAGAATAAGATCCTACAGAAAAGCTCTGATATGTTGCGTGGTGTGCTGATGTTGAGAAAAGTGAGTAACAACAGATTGCTATTGTAGATGAAACTCTGTAGTGGTTCTGTGACTCCTCTTGTTTAGCCTACAAGAGCACTGGAAAGAAATACTGGAGTTCTAAGAAATTTTTAAAACTGCAAAAATGTATTAGAAAATATTTTTCTGTTCCTTCTTGTGGAAGATGATATTGAAGCCTTGAAATTTTTTATATGTTCTACAAATCACCTACACAAGGCTTTCTGCTTTGTTATTTTTATTAAAGTAGTGGATAAAATATTTTTCCTATTCAACCACTTATTAGTTTTTTAAATATATTAAGTAGTTAGACTGACTCAACTGTTTTCTCTTCCATAGTCATAGCATGCAATTTTCTCAGGTCTGTGGTATTGGGCAAAGATTAAGCTGTGTTGGCTTGTCCATGCCAGGTGAAATTAAGGACATGCAACTGTGGCCTGTCTTTGTTTTGTAAAGCTGTGGTGCCAGTTCTGCTTAACTATTTCTCCAGTTGCTTAGTGTGGTCTCCAGACCGCTGTATTAGACTCTGGGAAAAATAACTTCTCTTACTTGTATCACACTTCCCCCAGCTGTAAAATGGGGAAAGTGATACATTGGAATGTCCTGATAAGATAGAAGGAAAACATGGCTTTATAGAAAAGGGCAGAGCAATATTGATATTCAAAAGAAAACTGAGATTTGATTAGACTTGATCAAGGTCACTCAGTGGGCTGTGATGTTGCCAAGAGCAGAGCTTGGGTCTCCAGACATTCTGTCTGTTGATTCCAGCTGCCTTCCAGGTACAGAGAATGGCTGATGAATGTTAATAATGCAAACAGGACAAATGCCAGCAACTGCCCATTTCCATTTATTTTATTAAACCGAAGAATTTTTTTTGTAAAAGCACACATTGTTTTGGGAGACAGGAAATAGGTGAAATGGTTTTATTTACAAAATAAGCTTTTATCACTCGGATATTGTACAGCAATGTAGAGCGGAAGTAAAACGGCTGTCTGAAGCAGGAACCACCTGCTCACTTAATTTAGATTCTGTTCTTGCATATATGGTAGTTCCAAAGCTTTCTTCTTTCAAAACAGCTTCACTGATGCGGCACTGTTCGTATTTGCTGGCCCAGAACCTGGAGAGGTGGGATGTGTGCACTGGGGACAGCATGTAAAGGCCGTGGAGAGTGCACAGGATTTTAGTCATTGTTTCTCCAATGGCTTTTTAACAAGAGTTAAGGAAGGGCAATAGATAAGCAAAACAGGTAGATGTGGATGAAGCTGTTAGCTATTTCCTTTTTGAGCTGTTCTTAAAATACTGTTCAGAGGAAAACCAAGATGTGGTGGCAGTTGAAGAGCGCACATGTAATTTTTATACATCTTATGAAAAAGCCAGGACAGATTCAGTTCATGAATGGGAGCTCTGCAGCCACTACTGTAACCCTGCGCTGAGTGACATTAATGGGGAAAGAGTAATCTCCTCTGACTCCTTGCAGGAGATCTGCCCTGCCTGGCTACGCATTTTTAACTGGGGAAGATAACATCGCGTGTACAGCGGAGGGAACCCAGTCCTGGCAGGATGTCCTTGCAAGTGGAAGATAGTGGGGTCAGTATGGGAGCAGGAATGCCGTTACTTTTTAGTTTAGTAATAGCAACTGCTGAATACTCACTTTGCTGTAAAAATCAAATGAAATAGAATATGCAGAAATTGACTTTTGAAATGTGAATAAATGAAAGCAGAATTCTTCTGGCAGGTCCAACCTGAGATTAGTACATGGATAAGAATTCAGAACTGGCTGATTGCCTATGGAGCTGATGAGCCAGCAAGGTCTCACTACAGTCCAGTGCAATAAATAGGTAATTTTCTAACTTCTCTAGTGCACAAAGAAAGTAATGTCCGATTCTAAAATAAGACTGCATTAGTAAGAAACTGTGCCATAGACAATAAGCATCCAGGTTTGGCAACTGCTGCCTGTAAGTTCTCTTCCATTTCAAGATATGCTTGTGAAATTAAGTAGGCTTGTATAAGTCACATTTGCCTTATTCGTTAAATGCTGGAGCTAATTTACTTGATCAAATTTTCCAGCTTTGCTATTCAGTGAGTATTGAAAACCTGAGTGAGGTTGCCTTACTGGGGAAGTACTGGATGAGGAAATAGGGGCACAGAGGTTAAGTTACTTGTGCAAAGTTCAGGCCAAGTCTGTGGCAAAGCTCCAGGTGAAATCTAGGCCCTGTAGGTCCTCATTCATTGCCATTCTAGCTATCTATTTTCAAAGATTTTTTTTTTTTTTTTTTTCTGTCTTATCTGTGAAGAGAGTAATAAACCTGAAGATCCCAGGCTCTGCATTGTAGGAAGGGAATATATATGTGACTTGCTTAGGGGAGGTTGAATTGTTGGGGGAGATTTTAATTTTTACTCAAATAGTAATGAAATGACAAACTGATTTTATGAACACCACTTGACCCTTTGACACGTTTGGTAGGCTCTGTGGATTCATACATCAAGTGTCTTAACTGGAAGTCTCAGTGCAGCAGAAACTAAAATCAGCCCTTTGAGTAAGGCAGATGGTACATTCTTCCAGACTAGCTCTGAAGATATTGGCTGACCAGTTGCCACAAATGCCCCACTGAAAATACTCTCTATTAAAGAAGTTTAGTGTGGGGGAATTATCCTACTGATGTGTTGTTCCTTCTTCACACCAGACCTGTATCGCTTTAGTTCATCCCACCCCTCTGCAAGAAAACTACCTCTGCATTCTGGTGGATAGGGACAAAATTACCCATTCTAGGACCATTTTGTTGACAAAACTCAGCTAGTACATTATACAGAAAAGCATTCTCAGAAGCAATTTGTCTTACACCTACAAAACAGTGAGGCATTTTGGCACTGGTTTTTTTTGACTTTTGAATTAACGTAAACTTTTAGCCAGATTGCACCTCCTCACCTTCCTAATGTTTGCTGCCATGCCAATAAAAATTGGTTAGCTTTGGATCACTTAATACTTCAGAGATGGAAAGTTACAGCATTGCTACAAGTAAAGGTTAAGTAAGATCTCTCTGATGTGCCATTTTCCTAGTACTTGTCCTTGCTAGACAGTGTATACTTCTGGACCCTCTAATCTTGTAGTCAGGTGTAAGGTGAGGGTCTATGGACACAATTAGCTATTCATGTACAGCCCCATAGGTACCTCAGAAGAATCCAAGGCAGCTGTGCCTGGGACACTGCACAAAATGGTGGGAGGGAACAAAAGAGGAAATTATTTTTTCCCTATTCTTTTGGTCTTTTACCACACACTGCTGTGGAGTTAGAGCAGTGTGATGGCTGTGCTTCCTTTCTGCAGTAACTTCAAGTCACCTCAGTGTGATGCAGATCCCAGACATACTTCCTTCTTTGCTACTTTGTCTGATTCAGACATGATCCTCTAGGGAGGTGTTGCCTTTGATCCATTTTAACTGGCCTGCAATATAGTTTGTTGTGGGAGGATTATTCCTCAAGTCTCTTAATTATTCTTCATTCTCTTTCTTTGCTATAAGTAGAAAAAAATAATAGGTAAATAACACATCCTTTCAAAATAGGTAAATCCACATCCTTTAACACCTATTTGTTAATGGCTACTTAAAATAAACTTCCCATCCTAGACACCTCTATTATTCAATATTTTTTTCCAAACTATCCTCCTTGTAACAATGCACAGCAATGTTCTTCAGGGTTCTGTGCACTCTCAATTAGCTGATTCTTTCATGTGTCTGGGAGGTAAGTTAATACAGCTGTTGCAAAATTATAGACAGTATCGTGGTGCATGTACTATCTGTATCTGGAGTACACGCCTGAAACTAGTTGACTATATTCAGCAGAGAATGGTGACCCATGCTAGCATGACATGTTAATTACAATATTTATGAGAATTAATTTATCAGATTATGTCTCCCATACACTTATTTTGATAATAGACTTGAGGGAAATTACAGATGCAGGGAAATTGGGACTTTTTCAGCTCTTTCATGGAAGCATTAATGCCGAGGCAAGCTTAGCAATTGTATATGTGGGTTGGATCCCTGGAAGAATTAGCTATAATATCACAGTGCTGCCACGATGGTATTTGCATGGTGTACCAGCTGTAAAACTAAGGCAATGTCCAATTTACATAAACCTCTGAAAGGCAACAGGGGAGCACATGCTTAACATTGACTGTCTGTTAACCATGTGTCTCACAGCTTGATAATCAAAATTAAATGCTAGCATTATATTGGCCAGATGTTCTCCCCAACAGCACCCTTCTGTGGTTCCTTTCCATTATGTATATAGTGCATGTGGTATGAATTTTCTACCCCAGTCAGAGCTGTACTTAAGGATCACCCCAAACAAGAATGTGCATTCAATGTAAGTCATAAAACCGTGTCAGCTACAGAAGGGAAATGAAGCATATTCCCTCATCTCTAATGGAATGGTCATCACTTTGTATTTTTTCCTCCTACCAAAGGTGACTGTAAACTTTTCCCCTGGGTTTTCCTGCCCATAAGAGTTGATTTCAGCAGGAACTGGACCAATCTCGTTGTTCTCAGAAATGGCAAAATGCTGTTTCATTAGGCTTCAACTGGAGGAGTAAAAAACTATATTCAGTGTCTGAAGATGCATCCTTTAGATTGCACTGAGAAGATGCTTTCCTTCTTGAAAGGAAGTAGTTTCCACATGAGCAAGCTATGCCTCCGATTCTGCAGATTCTTAAGTGCTTTATTCATTGTAGTTTCCTATTCTGACTTTTTAGGCTGCCTTCAAAAGAAGCAAATCATAAATTTCTTTTTTTGTTGCAAATTTCTTTCATAACTCTTAATAAGCTTAGGTGCTCCTCCTACCTGTAAACACAGTATTTTCTGACATAAACATTGATGTCCCTTTTGAACATGGAAGTTGGTTTTGATTTTTAAAAATAACAAAGTTATGTTAGCTAAACGTGTAATTTCCTTTTTCAGGAGTTTGTGTTGGGGAAAAGGAGCTGCTTTTTAATAACATTGTTTCTTGTGTTCACTGTATGTACTCCCGAACTGCAAGTTCTTTCAGGGTAAAAACCCGAATGGGATCTTTTTTTGCCTTCCATTCTTCCAGTTTTTCTTGCAAAGACAGAAAATCCTTGCCAAGTTCATATGCCAAAGTGATCATTGTTTCTAACAATGGAATATAATACCTGTGGCTGGTATGCACGCGGAGGCACGATAGAGCTTTTTCTCCATATTCAAAGGCGCTTGATGGGTTTTCCAGGTCCTTGTGACACACCACAATAGCACAGAGAGTAGGGACAATTGAGACAGGGTTGCCTCTGGTCAGCCTTTCCTGCAGACCAATGACTTCTAAAAGAATTTCCAAAGCTTTGCTGTACTGGCCACCCCGCAGGCAACCATATGCTTCCTGAAGCTCAGGCCTTGTTAAAAAATCAATAAATTTTTTTGACCTTCGGATGTATTTCATAGAATATAGAATTCTCAGGTAGTCCATGAAGGCTAATTTTCTCTCATTGATTGTTTCTTCTGTGAAGTTCCCTGTAAGAGTTTTTTTGGGAAAGGTCACATCTTCCATTTCTTCACTAAACTCCTCCAGCAGCTTTCTGTGCAGCTTCTCAAAATCTGAATAACGTCTTTCAATTACAGACTTTTTGTTGTCAAAACTCCCTGTTTGCAAAATGATGACTTTATACATCTAAACACAATAAAACAGAAAAATAAGTGTAAAAAGGACCATTCTAGCAGCAGTGGAGTTAGATTTTGTCTGTTACTGCTTTGGAAAGACTGTGCTTGTGTATTCCACCAGCCAAAACCTTCCACTATCTATTTTCTGGGCATAATTTTCTATATGCCTACAATTTACAGCAGCACTGCTTAATTAGTTGCTGCCTGGGATTATGGTGCATGCTTTAGTGTAGGCTTGATCTTTGAAATCTGCAGCCCTCAAACTAGCAATTCCCACCTCCTGCTGTTTTGTATTCTGTCACCAGACTTACCCTTAGCATGGACGTCACTTGTAGATAAACAATGCACTAACAGGTTTCCTCCTGCAAGGTGCTGGCAATGCTGAACTAGCAGCAGACAGAAGCATGTGAAACTAGTTACAAAGCATTTCTGTAGCTGCATTTTATTTATAACAGCCATGGCTGCTACAATCATAAAATCATGCTGGAATCAGTCATCTTCAGTGAACTGAATGGATTTCCCAGACTTAATGTTGCATGTAATCTATTTTACATTGGTCGTAGCAATCAGAAATGTTGTTTATATCAGACATTTCTAGGGATTTGGGGCTGTTATTAATGCTGTGGAAGAAGAGTGAGTATTTGGCAGTAATATTCAGTGTGTGCAAAAATAAGATGGAGCGACTCCAAAGCCATTTTCCCCCCTCTAAATCATTGTTCTGTTATTCAAACTTATTTGGCATATAAATAATGCAAAAAAAGTGACATTTCTACAATGGTCTGTTTGCTATCCCAAATCCTTCGCTAACAACAGTGCTGTCCCACATTAACACCACTCAAGCATATGTCTTCCTCAGCTCTTCGTTAGCCTCAAAATGACTATAATAAATGTGATATTAGAAAAATAGCAGCAGCTAAAATGGTGTGTTGTGTTGTACAACTAGATTCTCTTCTAGTCCTGATCCAAGCACAGTGATGTTGAGGAAGGGCTAAATCCTTAATGTGCACAAGGCAGTGGAGTGCCACAGAAGCCAACTTAACTGTGTCACCAGCTAAGGACATGGACTGTTGACCTTGCTGACATTTGGCTAATGACTATGCTCACGTTCAACTTCACCTTGTTCCCACTGAATTACACAGGAACTAGAGCAGCGTTACTTGTGATGGTCGTTTTCTTTGCTGCTGTTGAAATGTGCAAACCAGTACTAGCACTAGTGTCTATATGATTCTCTTCCTTGTTTTTCCTTAGAGAACTTCTCTCTTTTAATCTTCATAAATGATCTTTACAGGCACTGTTTGAAAGGTTTCTGACTTTGAGCTGACTTCTCTGATCTCTTTTCTTTTGTAAGCACTGTGACATTTTCCTATACTTTGTCCTGCTCCCTGCTGAGAAGTGTATATATGCCTGATGCACATCCAAAACAATCATAAGAGCAATTTTTTAAGCTATCGTTTTATCAAGGGCATCTAAGTGAATAATTTACAAATACTTGGATTTGACTTGTGGAATGCGCACGAAAAAGGAAAGAAATACCATTATATTAGACTATCATTCAAATTGGCTCAGTATTGTAATGTAAACCTTTTTGCCTAGGCATGTAACTTAAACTAATTTTACTTGCACATCTGCTTGTTTTCATACAGTTTATACTAAAATAATTTTTAACTGGATACTATTGAGTGTATGCAAGAATGGCAGCATCTCAGTAGGTGTATATAGCTTGCAACAAGATCTTAGGATAGTCTCTGGAACATTTACCTGCTTCAGACTCTACCAAGCTGCATCACCCAGCATAGCATCACTAGTGTGAGTCTCAGCATTTTTAATTTACATTTCCTCAGAGGCCGTGGCAAACAAAAAAACCCCATACCTATCTGGATTTCACAGAAGTACTGAAGGAGACTTGCTCTAGATCAGTCTTCCCGAAGGCCAGGAGCAGAATCAGAAATAAACCCCAAGTGTCAGTATTGTGAGTAAAGATACCAACCTGTTCTGTTGTTCCTGTCCCTCATATTCATGTTTAACTGTAAAAATATGACACATACACCATCTAATGGAGCTCTAGGTAGGGAGGGGGAACAATCTCAAGCAATCTAGCTGAAGGATGTCTTAGATTTTGTCAACCTCAAAGAATTTTGCACTTGTGCTGAGCTAAATCTCTGATGTGGAAGTTACACAAACGCAATGCAGCTGCTGCAGCAGGCTAGCTAATGGAAGTGTAACTGTAGTGATAGTTTCATACTTGTGTGAATTTCCTTAATGCCGACAAGCCTCTAGGTGTTACAGATACTCAAGCTACTAATTCTCTTGATATTAATTTCTACTGCTACAATTTTTGTGAAATGAGTGTCAGAGGGGTTGTTTTTAGGGGCAGATTCTACCAGCTATGCCTATATGATCGTGAGAACAGGTTCTACTTGGTGTGATCACTGTCTGCAAAACTTGCCCACTGGTGAGGCTTTCATGTAGTGAGGCATGCTGTGTGCTGTGCAGACCCCTGTAGAGCAAATAAAAATTAATGATCTTCTTGGATATTAATTTCTTAGCTTACCACGTATTTAGATAAGTGGTGCTCTACAATTCTGGTTGATGGGATTTCAAAAAGGAGTTTGACTTGTCTGCACTGGCGCTTTTCATTCCTCCAGTATTCCTGAAGCTCCTTAGTGGTCATTGAAGAGTTGGGACTTAAGGATGCATTAGAATCTAAAACCAAAATATTTAGAATTGCAGATTATAATCTTTGCATTTGGAAAGAAAATTCTTATGTGTTTATTGTGAAAAGAGAGCCTAAAATGTCTCTTGCTGTAACAGCAAGAACTCAAGACTGATAACTGATTTCACTGCTAATAAAGACAAGTGAAAATTCTTTGAGGCAAGCTATCATGGTCTGAAATTTTGACAGACACCAAATCATCTGCAAAATATAAAATTACAGAAAAAGTACTGACAAGAAGTATTTTATGTCTAGGTTGCAACATTGGGCACAGTCTGAGAAGGAAATATGCTTCACCATCAGACACATACTCAAATACTGACCCTATTCAAATATTGGGTTTGTGCAGTAATAGGTGAAAGCTGAGAAAACATGGCTATCCCAACCTTAAAAGGAGAAATTTGGATAACCATCTCAGTTGAAGGAAGAATTCTCCCATCCTCTTTTTCATTTAGCTGAACTGATGCCACAGTCCAGCTACAAATATTTTATATACCCCTCTCTCTTCCTTCGCACTGACACCCACCAACACAAACAGAAATAGGTATGCATATATAAAAATGTAGGACAGCTGGTTGAAGAGTTTGCTTACAGGGGAATTTGATGTAACTTTTCTAAAGGGTGATTTCTCTGTCTTTGAAAGCTACTGACAACTGTTTTCATCGGGTGCCACACACGCTAGCAAAGTGGATAAAAGAAATGGAATATTTGTATTTCAGTGGGCACACCAGTCCCAGTTTCCAACATCTCTGTCAATGCAGTCAGCTGAAGTCAGTCTGCAGTGTATCTAATATTCAGACAATGGAGGTAAATGACCCCAAATGAATGGAAAGAGAACAGCTTGATACAGAAATAGAATTGTAAAGGCACTGTAGTACTCCTTCAGTGGCCTCACTTTTACATGTTCTTAATTATTTGGCCATACAGCTTCAATTATGAAGGCCTTTGTGGTTTGGCTGAGTCTCTACAAAGCGTGTATTTCCTGAGAGGTGATGTTTATGACATCTTTGCAGGCTGACGATCTTGATGAGATTATTTATGTTTTGGGTTGTATATAACATTTTATTTAAATAACAGATAACAGTGATTTTAGGTGTAGTAAAAGTTCAGTGCTGTCCCTTCATAAGGCAAGTGAGCGACTGCTGCTTGAAATCAACTTCAGTCTTGGTATCCTTGCTGATACTGCCAAGAAGTTTGGATTTTGTGATGTATAGAAAGTGCACTCCTGAGACAGGCCATCTTGTGATCACTTTTTAGGTTCCTGGTGTGTAAACTTAATCTGGAAT
The DNA here is from genome assembly GCA_024605025.1 of Megaceryle maxima. Lineage (NCBI taxonomy): Eukaryota > Metazoa > Chordata > Aves > Coraciiformes > Cerylidae > Megaceryle > Megaceryle maxima. Next base: position 35,103 of record JANHGN010000253.1, read on the forward strand.
ACATTTTAGGTGCAAGGGAATCAAAAGGAGTTCTGTGTGTTTACACCCAGCAGGATGTGCAGCTGTTTCATTATTACTATGCTATTACTATAAGTATAGTCAAGGCTTATTTTCCGTGGAGTATAGCAGTCTAAATCTGGACTACTGTTACAATAAATAAAGCAAAGTTTTTGATAGAAAAGATTTGTGGCAAAAATAGCTATGTGAAAAATAAAAGATAGCGTCGACCTTGCAGCTTGTCTTTTTCTGGGTCTTCTTTTCTCACTTGACATGAAACTTCAGCTTGGGATTGATTTTGTTCTTCATCAGATGGATTTGTGGTAGAAAATGTAGTAATCGTCCTTACAGCTTCCAGCAGTTCCCTTTCTGCTGTGCATTCTTGGTCCATTGCAATCTATCACTGAAACATTATAAAAAATATGACCTTTCTTATTAGCATGCCTTTAGAGGATTCAGTCTGGTCATCTTTTTTATTGATGTGTTCATTGTTCTCTGTGGACTTGTGTGAGGGCAACCGTAATTTCATAAAAACTAAAGTAATAAACAGAATTATCTACATAGTTACTAGTAGAAGAACCATTCCTATTACATCAGAAGTGTTTGCATCTCTTTTTGGCAGATTAAAATCAAAAATGAAAACCAAAACAAGTTATGTTGAATAAGATTAGCTAGGGAACTCCATTCTTAAAGACAAGAATTCTGTCATAAACTTCACTGGGGGAAGATTTTTCTTTTCTTGTTATATTTTCCCCTCAAGCTTGCAAGTATGAGTTCAGATGTACCAAAATCTTGGAGATAATTAATTATAACAAGAAGTCTGGTTCTCCTACACTGCTAGAAATTACTTTCTGAGACTCCTAAACTTGCCAACTGTTCTTAATCACAACCTGTAGGGCAAAATAGGGCAATAACTAAAAGTGTATCATACTTTTGACATATTTCACAGTTCCAAGTTCTTTCCAGATATTTGTCTCTGCATTGTGAGAACAAAACAAGCAAATCTGACAATGACTACGTGGAAGAAGAACTGAGTTTTCTAATTATTATACACAAGCATTCTCCATTTATTTGTCCTTTTAGCCTATATACTGTGCTTGTAGTAGATCTGTATGCCTGTTGTGTTAGGGCCGCTATTTTACCGCATACCGATAAAATGCCTAACACCATATACTCCTTGTCCATAGAACAGATTGGCCATTCTCCTGCATAAATGTCTCCCCAGTAACCTACCTGTTGCATCATTGTGTTATAGTAGCAATTGAAAAAGTTCTAAGAGCAGCCTAACAATTTTGCCAGGCTGCTGTGTTCTGTTAACATGAGAGAAGTGTTGCTCACAATTCATCCAGTGGATGAAAATTCAGTAACAGAACAAGCCCTGCAGAGCCAGGGGCCAGGGCTCTGCTGCCTGTCCTCCCTGCTGCTGTACCCATCCCTGTCTGTCT
>JANHGN010000253.1:36554-54180 GCA_024605025.1 Megaceryle maxima
AGAAGGAAATGGTTCTAACAAATCAACACGGCGAAAAAAAATAAAAAAAAAAAAAAGCCAATTAAAAAAAAAAAAAAAAAAAAAAAAAAAAAATCAAGTCTCCCTGCTACAAATGCAAAAATAATGCCCAAGCAGTGGTTATTAAGCAATGAGAGGCTTTAGAAGAGGGATGTTGCTACATATAATTTTGCCTCCACATTTATGCAATTCTGGCTAGAGAGATGAGGAAACTCCTTCAGCAGACCTATTGATTTCTCACAAACTGCAAGGCTTTAAAAAGAAAAGCAATTACTTTCACCACTGGAGATAATGGAAGTGAAAACCACTTTCCTATAACAGAGACCCTTCCTTTGCCTGGCTTGGATAAGCCAGTACATGGATCTTGTCATCCTCCTTAATAAAAGCATTATTGGAAGCCCTTATTATTACACTTTGGACTAGGAGGTGAAAGTTCTTACTGTTCTTCTAGTCCTCCTGAAGATGTGCTTTTTGAACATAAAGAGTAGTCACTTCTCTATTGTCTAACTGCCCAGGCTTTTGAAAATCATCAGTTTAGCCCAAGAGCATAAACTTGAAATACCTGGTTTTAGTGTAAAGGTAATCTCAAATATATCAGATTTAAATGGAGATCTGAAAATGGCCCAACAAATTTAAATGACAACTTTTTTACTTCATTGACTTGGTATAACCTTTTAAGCAAAATTGTATTTATAGTCAAGATATATATCTTTAGATATATAACTATATCCATTAAACAGCTATACATGTGTATATATAAAGATATCCCCATAAAACATAATTTACCAGAGAAACATAACATACTTGTAAACGGAAGAATGCAGAAGTGAACGTTACAAGACTTCTGCCATGAATACATCTGCCTTCATAACTATCTGTATGTCATATAAACAGTTTCATTTTCACAGCTAAAAATTATTGTAAGCTTTAATTAAACTAATATTTATTTTTACATATTAAGAAAATCCAAAACAATACAAAACCCCCCCAACATATTACACAATTTTACTTCAAACAGACACTCATCTTGTTCCATTTCTGCTTAAATGTCTCTCCAGCTGCTTCACTGAGCTGAAAGTAACACTAGACACTAAAGCGCGCAGAATACTCACCTGGAAACTGCTGAAGAGTTTTTAGTTGTGGTGCATGTGTCATCTGTACCAAGTCATGAAAAGCCTGCTTCGCATTTTTAAAACACAGAAAAGTGTGTGTGTTTTCTTCTAACAGGCACATTCTGTGGCTTTCAAAAAGGAAGGAAGAAGCCTTGATTAAATCAGACTTCCTTGTCCAATCGGCTCACTGGTTTGGTGCTGACTGATTACGCATGAAATCTCCTGTCTGCCTTGATCAGCCCTTGTGCCGTCTGGGGGCCATGCACGGCCTGTTGTCCCCAGTGCAGCTCCATCAGGAAGGGTGGGTGTGCAAACCCCAGTAGCAGGATTGCACATGCAAATACAAAGTCAGGCAGGGGAAAGAGTTCCACAGTAAATTTACAAAAAAAATTACAAAAATCAATGAAAATTTCCCTGCATGTATTTCCAAACCCAAAAAACCCCAACACATTTAGCAAAAGAAAGAATAGGAAAAAAGTGCTGAATATGTACATGTACTTATGTAGAAAAGCATGCCCCCTTGGGACATCTTTAAAATACAGACTTCACATCCAGTTCAGAAAAGAAAATGCAGATGGTACCACAATAAATAGCCCAACTCCGTTTAACCTCCACTCCTCCACTTCTGACAGAAATCCCGATTTCACACAAATGATTAATTTCAAGTATCTGCTTAATTAAAGTTCAAAAAGGAGCATTACAATATCTGACTTGTACTAAACTTGAACTGGGCTTATGCGTGTGCCTAAAATTAATCCTGTGCTTAAATTCTTTGTTGAACTGAGGACAAAGTGAAGAATAATGATGCATTAATCCACATGTTCTTTGGCCCAGATGCTTTTGCCGTTCATTTCACTCTGGAAATCTGCTTTAAAGCATCAGGATAGCTATTTCTGGGGTAAATAACATGGACGCTATCTTTTTTTAGTAATGCAAGTTTTTCCATTGCCAAAGCTCGCTCACTGAAAAACCAAGTGATTTTAATGCAGCACAAATGTGGGAGGCAAATGTCCAAAGGACTCCACAGATCCTGCCCCACACATTTCTTTAGTACAAACAATTTAAAATAATATAAAGTCAGGGCCATAAACTGGCAATGCTTCTCTTCTGCTTTATTTGCAACATAAGACAATGCCAACTTTAACTTGGACTCAGTCTAAATGTAGAAGTTTTGCCAAAAGAGCTGTCAGAATGATGAAAAATCACTCCAATGCAACTACAGCCATACTGGCAAAAGCCCTAGTGTGGATGCTGTTATATTGGCCGAGTCCTTTAGCCAGTTTAGCATATTTCGTGGGGGAAGTGATTTAAGTTACACCAGAAAAGAAATGTGTGTTTGCCAATACAGCTCTAAGGTGTAGCTGTACCAGCCAACCCTTTTAAGTGTAGACAAGGCATTGGTTTCTGGCTCAAGTCTCATTCCTTTAAAGTTAGACTTACGGGTTTGGTTACAATTGTGAGAAAAAAAACAAGGGGGATTTCAGTGCATTTCACTCACACTGACAGCTCACAGATGTATCTAAGCTTTGAATTCTGAATCTGTTAATTTATGTGTTGCCAAAAAGCAACATATTATTTTGTGATGCTTAGTGCTATTGTTCTGCTCTTGATAAAGCTAAAAGAGAACAGGAAAGTATATATTTTCAGTTTATTAAGTATGACCTATGCTTTCAATTATTTCAGAATAGCTAAGTTCTAGTCAAACTAACCTGGATGATTAAAAAAAAAGTTATGGTCACAGCTGGCTCCTGAATGGGTTCCTTGTGCCCAGGAGCCACGACATCCACAGTGGCTTTAGCAGGCTGGTCCTCCTCATCCTGCTCCCCTGAGCTCAGGTTTGATCCAGACAGCCTCTGGCCCTTCACTGGGACCTAGTGGTGTTAGTCCGGCACTGTTTTACTTTCCTAAATGTCTACTTGATTAGCACATCTGAAACCACTCTACAGTATGTAGTGGTGTTTCCTAACACAATGCAGTGGAAAAGGGGAATTTTCACAATGGCAGCATACCATTCTGGGAGGTGGGCAAGTGCACTTATCTGCTATTTATAAAACTGTGATAAATTTTAAAGGAAAAGCATGTTCTGTCATAGTCGGTGATGGAAAAGGGACCCTCATGCACTGGCTTACCTGGAGGCCGCATTATGTGAAACCATCTACCAAGGGATATGGAAAAAGACTTCTCTGCAGTAACACAAGAGTGAGGCGAGGTTACAATCCTAACACGGCAGCACGTAGAAGTGTTAAGTTCTCCATGCCAATTTAAGATGAAAGGAGTCATTTTAGGAAGACTAAACTGAAAGTTTATGTCTAAAACTTGGTAACCAGCCAACAGATGAGGTAGCCTTGTGATGCTGTGTTAAGGATGCCTGTATTGAAAGACCACGTTTGTGCCTTTGATAAAGTACCAGAAGGGACTGCTGCAGTAGTAGAAAACATCCTGCCTTGATTTATACCCTGATTTGGGCAGTTCACATTTTCCCAATCAGATAGGTTACATAAACCCAGACAGACACAATAGTTAACCATAGAGTGCAAAGCTGGTATCTGCTTGGAAAATTGTGAGATAAACCAGTGTTATACACAAACTGCAGTTCGACTGATTTTATTGCCATTTTATTACAAGCACAGCAAGGTCTTACTCTTGTTAAAGAATGTGACTCTAATAGCCCTACTGAAAAACTCTTCAGCTTCTGTCCTAAGAAATACGGCTTCAAGCAAACTTACAGTCTGTGCTGCTTTTCCCTCTCAGGCCCTGAAACTAAACTTATTTTACCCAATCATTCATCAGAACAGTAGCTAATAAGAAAAAACAGGAGGAGGCAGATACACCTAACAGATTTATGCAGATCCCCTTTTATCACGACTAATATTTAGAAAGTGCTGTAATGTCTTTGATGCTTCTATAGGAATCTTTCTTCTCTTTTTTTAAACGCAGCTGGCTAAATACCTACCATTTCCATGTTTCGAAGTAGTGGAAAAATTCAGCTGCTTTGCATGAACTCTGCACTTTTGGGGTGATGCTGTGATAAATGAATACCATACTCCTATCTTGGAACAGCACAAAACTCTGTTCCATGCTGTTTATATAATGTTTAATTGTATAGCGCTGTGTCATTTGAAAGTGGAATTTGTTTATCATACTTCATTATTACAAAACATGTCTCCTTTAACAAGAGTGTGGTTTAAAGAAATAATTCACTGTTTAATGGCAAATATCTCGTGCTGGTGTTACTGACAGACTTTTCAACATGAAAGAAACCTAACAGGCCCATTTTACACTGCCAAAGCCCTGTTATCACTTTACAACTCCTTTATACTTCTGAAAGAGTATGAAGGAGCTTGAGAGTAAACAACAGTTTTGGTCTGCTTTTCATCTGTGGTCTGTCAGTGTCACAGAGCTGTAATGCAAGCCCAGTGGGTCTGTAGGATATTAACTTGGGTTCAATTTCACAAGCGCTGTTCTGTCTGCAGAATGACAGACTTTGTAAGTGGTCTATGCTGGTCATTTTTCCTGCTGAAATCATAGAGGGTTAGGTACATGGGCTAGAGAAAGATTTTTAAATATTGGAGTTAGTAGGTATACTATGTGTAGTCATTCCTATCTAGTATTTTGATATTTTGTTCTTATAATGTGTTGGTTCCCTTCTCAAATATAATTTTGGTGTACTTAGGCTAATACTTATAGTCACATTCCACGTGTAATTTATCTATACCCAAAATGTAGATATAATGAATTTTGGGTTAACAGGCTTTAAAGCAGACAGGCTAATGCATTTTGTAGTAGCATAAAAGGCAGCTGTACAGTGAGGAGAATGCAGCTGCTGTGTTTAGATAGCCACCTTGAGGATTAGCAGAGCATAACTCGGGTCTACTGGGTGTCCTGCCAAATGAAGAAAAGCAATGCATAAATCTTAGTATCTTCTCATGACTATTTATTCTTTAAAAATTAAATATGACTGTAAAATGCAGTTTTGCTCTTAGGTGACTAACTGAATAGTGTGAGCATTCATTCCATCTATGATGGAATCTCATTATTTCCTTGGGAGTTTCCAAATAAGACTCCTGCTGCTTTCTGACACTCAGCCTGTGTCCCTTCCATCTTGAAGACAGCCACACTTAACAAAAGCCTGTGTCGTGCCTTTCCATCTTCCTACTGAAATCCATGGTAGTGACCCAGATTGCTTCAGAGCTCACAAGTGGGCACTCCAGCCCCAATCCAGGCACCATTGGACCTGCTTACAGACTATCTCTTGATTCTGGAGATCTATAGGGAGCAGGATTAACTGGAACAGCCTTTACTTTAGCTAGTGTTGAAATGCACATTACTAAATTAAAAAAAAAAAAAAAGTATTCAATGAATGTATGAGATGCTAAGAAACTAGGAAAGTGGTTGTTTGTCAACATTCTTGCAACCACCTCAGAAGACTATCACATGTTGGGGTTTTTTTTCAGTGAATTTTTTTTTTTTTTTTTTTGGTCAGAAAACTGATTTCTAGTACAGAATTCCAGATACATTTTTAAAATGAAATTTAAGAGATCAGTTTAGAATACTGCCTAATTAAAAAAAAAAATAATCTCTAAACATGTCTTCTGGAAATGCTGAATGCTTGAATAGGGCCTTTAAGCATAACTGGCCTGTTGAGCAACTCTTTTGTATTTCAGAGTTCATTCTCTCATTCATTATTTAAGAAGAGCTCAATATATATAAAAAACACTGATGCTAAGTAGATAAAATAGGACAGCATTATGATGACAGTCACATTCAAAGTAGGTCAGTTAAAGAGGAGTTACATTTCACTTTTATTAAATCAACTATTCAGTAGCATTACTTAGATTTCTTCAGTAAAAAGTATTTCAGAACTGGATGTTGAAGCCACATCAAGCCTGACATACATGATGAGTCTCCAGGTAACTCCACAGCCGCCTGCTTCAGGAGGAGTACTTGAAATTACTCCGTTTACTCAGCAGTGCAAACGCTGTATACTGGGGCAAGAGCACGCTGTGCAACAGTACACCAGACCCCAAAGGCCAGTCACACCCAGCAGGTTTTGAGCTGGAGATTTCTAGCTGAAAACTGGGCTGCTCTTACTTCCCGAGGAGTCTCATTTTCCCCGTCTCCATGTGTTGCAGTTGCAGGGCCGCCGGCTGGCCGGCCGAAGGGCAGCGCCCCGCGGCACCCGAAGACGCCGTTGCCCGCCGCGCCCCGCGGAACGGCTCCCCGCCTGAGGATCCGGAGGAAGACGCGGTCTCGATTCACCCAACCTGAGTAACCGCTCCTGAGCCCGCCTCGCTGGACGCTCTCCTGGCTGACACACAGGCCCAGACCGCACCCGCCCAGGCCACGGACCTGAACGTGCGTGCGCCCATGGCGGGGGCAGCCTCCCCGGCCTCATCCTCTGCCCCTCGGCCGGGCCGCACCCCGAGGAATAGGACCGGCACGAGCGCAGCGCCCACGGCCGCCACTCACGACGCAGGGTTCTCCAGTGCGGCTGCCAGTGGGGGCACGCGCACTCGCTTTCCAATCAACGCCACCGCAGCTCCCGACGTCCAGCCTTCGTGCTCCGGACGGCCAATCAGCGCCCTCAAGGCGGGGCGTTGCGCCAACCTTTCCTTTCTGACCTCTCCGCCCCCTTCTCTGCGGCTCGTACAATCTTGATGGAGTGGAAACCCCCCGAAACATCTCATCAGCTGGCGGCGCTCTTCGCCAATAGCGCTACGAAGCGCTGGCTCCGTCGTGCTGTGATTGGCTGTGGGAGAGGTCGGGGAACGCGAGGGTGGGCCCGACGGAGAAGCAGGGAGGGTTTCGCGGCCGGGCCGCCGTTGGGCTGTGACGCCGATGGGGGAGCGGGGAGCGGCCCGGGCCGCGGCGCCAGGTGCCGCGGGGCTGTGAGACGGCGCTGAGGAAGTCCCGCGGGCGGGCGGGGCGCCGAGGCCCGGGGCTGGCGATGAAGAGGTGAGTGAGGGAGGGGCCGTGAGGCCGCGCTCTACCGCGGGACGGTGCTCTGCGCCGTCAGGTCGAGGTGAGGCGGCTGCGCGGCCCAGCCCGGCCCAGCCCCGCTGCCCCGAGCTGCTTTCCCTGGCCGGCTCCACGGCCGTCTGCCCCGCGCTGAAGGCTCCCCGATCGCTGCGGGCCAGGCCGCCCCTGCGGTGGCGAGGCCGGGCCGTGCCGCGGTGGCCGCCCGGCGGTGTGGTGAGGCCTTGCGGCGGGGCCGGGCCGGGCTGGTGGTACCTACCCCGGGGATGTGCGGGGAGCCGAGCGTGGGCCCCGCTGTGCGTCTCCAGCGGTAAGCGCCGGGCAGCCAGCTGCTCTGGCTTTAGAAGTATTACGGGGCTTTCCTTCCGTATCTTCTCGTATCCTCCCACACAGGGAGAGGAAATTTCCCAAAACTGGGGACGAGGGAATATAATTGTTTTCAAAAACTTACTCTTGTATCGAGCCTTGTGAGTGGCAAGTACATTAAGATGTCATATCTTATCTTGCTTGATGATGGATGCTCTTGTCGTTAAGCTCTCTGTTAATGAACAAAGTTAATTACAATTTGTGTTGTATTTCATAATCTGAAGGGATGAATTTTATTGAGAGGACTTCTGTAGTGTAACAGAAGGGTTGTCTGCAGAACAGTGGAACAGTGGTGACACTGTCTTGGTGTGTACCTGCAAATTGGGTAGTTGATAATGTTGTGGGGTTTTTTTTGTTCCCCCCCCCCCAAAGTGGTATATTTGTATTAAATTTATAACTGGATTTTTTCAGCTGTGTTTTCTCTTAGAAACTGTGTTGCCAGTATGAACTTACTCATACCAGACAATATTTCAATTGCTATTTTGAAAAAACAATTTCTGCTTTTTCTACTTATGGCTTGCATTGAAGTAATGTGATTTTGTGTACATTGAGCTGCAACTAAATTTACTTGCTCCTAGTTTTAACCTTCCTTTAAAAATTATTTTGGACTGTTGAAGAACTTACCTTGCATCTCAGCTGTTTAAAACCTGTTATTTTAGGTGAAAGGTCTGTAAGAAATTGTACAATTAATTTTAGCTTCTTCATTTTATATTGTGAATCAATGCTACAGACGTGCATGTTTGTGCCAGAATCTGAGAGCTGATTCAGACATCTCTGTGTAGTTCAATTGAGGCTACTGCAGGGTAGTAACAAAGTTCTCATATTTCAGAGCAGACTGGTTTAATGATGAGATCTCTCTGTAGTGACAACAGGGACTCAAGATGGGAAAAAATAGTTAGGGAAGCTTTGAAATTAGGTAGCTTCTTATGGCCTATGTCTGACTTTAATACTTTTTTTTTTTTTTTTCCCCCAGTATGTAGTGTTGCAAATGAAACTGTATTTTTGACAGTGTTTCCCAAAATGGTTTGAGCGTGAAAATATTTCAGGTAGCAGGCAAAGTAGAACACAGTTGAACAGGCTCTGACACTTGCATGTCTGTGCTGATGGTCAGGTGTGCACAGAGCTATAGTTGGTGGCATCTTGTGCAGTATAAGAACGACTTGTTGCTAAGCATAATTTATTTGGTTCCCAAGTTAATTCATACTGAGGTCTGATAGTTTATTCTGTTTTAGTCTGATATGTGTGTGCTGCTCGTTCAGTGGGTACACGTTATTGCACAATAATCAATTCCATGGAAAATGGCTAAAAACCCTCAATCTTAAAATCAGTGGTTTACGTACGTATATTTCTGATATGTTGCCAGAACTTAACATTCTTTTTAAGCAAGTTTTACTGTGTTGTTCAATACTAATTTATCATTTTTATTAAAAAGAAGGTTTGGTTTTTAAAGCTGTATATTTTCTTTGGCAGGGGACAGTGGTGGTAGATAAGTTTTTAAATAGTGCTTTTTTAGCACTATAAATAGCACCATATTTTTATATAGTGATAATGAACTTTTTCATAATGGAGAACCTTTTGGTACTATATCCAGTGGCTTAATGACATCTCTGTCTAAGACATAGAACTCTGAAAGACTGACCATGCATTGTAGAAAGTTACCATTTACAAAGTTTACCGTGTAGAAAGTTAATAGTTGTGTTTAGTTTATGTTTTTTACAGTGAATTCTTTACTATTAAACATGTAAAGATTATATAATACTGCAGCAGTGGATTTACAAATAAAGTATACTCATTAGAAAAATAGGTACAATATAATATTTTCAATAGAAATCAGACTTCTTAAGCTCTTGAGCAGACTTTGCTGTTAATATATTGTTTCCATATATACTTAATAAAATTAAAATGAATTATTTCTATAAGTGAAATAGGAAAGGTCAAGATCTGTGTAATGTCAGGGATACTTGTTTACACCATATTGGGGGTTGCTTAACTTTGTGGAATAGCTTGCAAAAAGAGAAATGAAGTAAGTGCATCAGCCTTTGAAAGCTGAGAACATAAAATAGAATTACAAAGAATGAGGTAGTATCTATTTTTTCTCCAGTGTCTGGAAAAAGAAAGGTGAGGGAACTAGACAGAACTTGGATGGACCTCTATTTTAGTATCTGAGTAGACTTGTAAAAACTAATGGTCATTTAATTATGTTTCCTTGGAGGGGGGCAAGCCTGTTGTGTTCTGTCTAGAACATTACTATTTCAATCCAATACTGATAATGGACTTTTTTGTTAATCATCAACAAACATTTAAGCCCATTTATATGTATAAAATTAAGATGCAGAAAAATAGATTTTTAACTTGAAAACGGATTGACAGTCTACCAGACTCTTATGTTGCTGAGGTCTGAAGCTGTCCAGATTCTGTCCTGCAGATGTTAATTACTTTGCAGGTGGAAACAGTCTAAACCAAATAATTCCTGTGAGCTGCTGCAGCAGCAGTGTCAAAGTGTGATGATGACACTGACACCCATGCGTAACGTCTGTGAAGATGAGAAGTGTGCTGTGTTTGCTTTGAATGGCTCTGTGGTATGAGAGCCTCATAAGGAGGCTCAGCAAGTCAGCACAGAAATTTGTGAATTCCTAGTGACTGAAAGATGCTACATTGCATAAATTTCAGGTCCTCTGCAGTTGTTATTACTTTTCCTTGAGGGAAAGAGTTTTATTAAATAATCTTTTTGTTTAAAAACAGAAGATAAAGATTACAGTGCCACTGGATTCCATTGTTTTCTGATAGCTTCTGAAGCAGGTTTCAAACTGCGTGGAAGAAATAGCCATAGATTTTTGTAATATTTGAATGCCATTGGAGAGAATATCTGGAGGAATAGGATAACAAGGAGAGGCACAAGGACAAGTAGCATTTTCTTTTTATTTATGGAAGTTAAATCTATAAATAATAATTGAGATTCTTCTTTAACTGAATGCAAACTATGGCATCACAGATTACTAACAGGAAAAGGTATGTGACAATATATTCTTAACGTGTATGCTGCCCTTTTCTGTCATCTTTGGAAGAACAACAAATCTAGCTAAGGTACTGCAGGTCTTCATGTATCCAGTATGATCTAAAATGTACACAGATATATTTGTGCATGTATTTTACTTTTATATCTGCTACCATGTCCAATGAAGTATTTTCAAATTGTTCTTGTTTAGTTTATTGACTGTAAACTGTAATTCTTAGGATGATGTTTAACTGAGGTGTTTTCCTTCAGGGTATTTTAAGAACTAGAAGTGATATATTTCCTACTTTGTTGAAGTGACTTACCTTTCTAAAATAATAAAAAGAAAAGCCTCTAGGTTTTTATTCAGAATTGCATGTTTCGGTGTCGTGCAATTTGCTTTTTTGTATGTTGTTTATTGCTTACCAGAACTGTCCATTTCTATTATTTAAAGAAATGGCTGTTAAAATGGACTAAAGTTTCCATTTTCTGTTGCTTTATTGCATCGACACAATTTTCTGCTTCGCTAAATCAAAATGTTATATGTGATGACAGATGCAGTACACTTTGTCAGAAATAAGTAGTCACTAAGCACGGGAAAAGGTCTTGCTGGAAAGCTTTCATAAAATATTGTTTGTAAACTTGAACAGGATATCTTATTTCTGTTCATCTGCAATTAAGATTTCTTTTTCCTTTCACTTATGTGTGTGTTCTGCATTTTGTCACACTTTTTCTATAGTCCCTGGGTTCAAGGAACTAGAGAAGGTAAGGAAATACACAGCAGTACCAAGCAGAAATGGGTATGCCTGTGATCAGCAGTACTGTGGCTGTTTCCAGACTACAAGGAGTGGAGTTGGTCACAGATTAAAATAATTTTCTCTCATTTTACTTAAGACTAGCTGGAATTCCCCATTTTAATTTTGCTTTTTTTTTTCCTTCCCCTTCTTTTTTTTTTTTTTTTTTATTCCAGGCTTTCTGCTCTGGATTTGTTTCTTTGCAAAATGAATATTGCATTGCTTCACAGAGGTTGGATTCTGCAGTAGAATTTGTCAAGATCAGCGTACCTAAATCAAGAGCTTATTTTTTTGAAGACTTCTGTGCAGCCTTAAAAATTGTAATCACAATGAATTCGGGCTTATGGAGTCAAGAAAAAGCAAGTTCATCCTACTGGGAAGAGCGGATATTTTACTTGCTTCTCCAAGAATGCAGTGTCATAGACAAGCAGACTCAAAAGCTCTTGAAAGTGCCCAAAGGTAGCATCGGGCAGTTTTTTCAAGACCGTTCTTCTGTGGGACACTCCAGAAATATTCCTTGTAAAGGCAAGAAACTGCAGATTGGAGTAAAGATTCTGGAACAACCTCATGCAATCCTGTTTGTGGATGAGAAGGATGTTATAGAAATAAATGAAAAACTAGCTGAGTTGCTTTTGGCCATTACTAACTGTGAGGAAAGATACAGCCTGTTTAAAAGCAAAAGCAGGTTAACTAAAGGCATCCAGATAGATATTGGCTCACCTGTAAGAGTACAGCTGAGATCAGGAGATGATAAATTTCCCGGAGTTGTTCGCTTCAGAGGACCCTTAATGCAAGAAAGATCCTTAACGGGGATATACTTTGGAGTTGAGTTGCTGGTAAGTTTCTTGCTAAGGGTGAGCATCATACATAAGTTTTATAAGATGAGCCAAAAATCTATTTAAAGAGGCAGTCATTATAAAGGTATTTTTCTAAGAGCACCATTACCCTTAAAAATCCAGTAGCGTTCAGTCTTTTTCTAAGTATTGTTACTAAATACCCGTGAACATACCACATCACATCAGCCTTGTATTCGACATGTAAAGTGAAGCTTGATGAGATAACATGGTCTGGCAAAAAGAGTTGAACAGACTCTGACTCTTCCAGCCTAGAAAAATTTAATTATTTACATCCCTATGGTGGCAAACACCTGACATTAAGATTTCTGTCAAGTACTTTGTTTTTCCCTGCATGTGGCAGAATGCAATCTAGAAACACAGGCTTGGATTTTAGGACTGCTGGTTTTTTAGAGCCCTAAAAGACAAATGGCAACTAGTTAAGTTGTTAACTAGTTTCAGTGTCGCTGTTGTGTTCTCCTAGTGAGATGTTTCTGCAAAATTAGTATCAGTCATAAGCTTTTGAAGGATTAGATCCAGGAGAGTGCTGCTCTTGCATTAGAAGCATTTTTTTCAAAGTCCTCTTTAAACTTTTTCCAGCTTCTTTGCAATTCCCACTGAGAACTTAAGGGAATATCAGGTCCATGTACTTCTTTTTTTACTTGGTATCTAAGTGGCATTTTTGAATGCTTAGCATTACATCTAATATGAAGTAATCTTGTATTGATATGGCAAAAATTTGATGATGGATGCAAAGTTTGCTCCTGAAGAAAACATGCTTCTGTGAGTAAAAACAAAACTTTCGGCTTCAACTACTCTCTAATCTAATGACATTTTACTGTTTATTCTCCTCACATAGACAGTGTGTATGTTTACCACAGATTTCAACAACAGAGTTGTCTGTACATAATGATAGTTCATCAGGCAAGTTCTTACTGCAGTCTCTCCAAAATGCTGCATTGTGTTACTGCTTTTGTAGTAGTCTGGTTTTGCACAAAATACAGTGTTGGTTTTTTTTGTTTGTTTGTTTGTTGTTTTTTTTCTTTTTTTCTTTTTTTCTTTTTTTCCTCTCTTCTTCCTCCTCCTCCAACACTTAGGAAGAAGGTCGTGGTCAGGGCTTTACTGATGGACAGTACCAAGGCAAGCAGCTTTTCAGATGTGATGAGGATTGTGGGGTTTTTGTTGCTTTGGACAAACTGGAGCTGGTGGAAGATGATGACAATGAACTGGAAAGTGACTATGCAGCTCCAGTTGACGCAATGCAGGTAGAACTTCCTCCTCTGGAGATCAACTCCAGGGTTTCTCTGAAGATAGGAGAGAGTATAGAGTATGGGACAGTTATATTCTGTGATGTCTTACCAGGAAACGAAAGTTTAGGATACGTTGTTGGAGTGGACATGGTAAGAAATTAATCTGACTTTAATAACTTTTGCATGTGTGTTAGCTAGTAAATGACATGCAATGTAGAAGAAGAAGCATTATCTACAAGCTATTTCAGCGGAGGCTGGACTAAAATGGGAAATAAACACTTGTGTTCAAATATGCCCCTTGCTGGCAATTGGGTTTTGGCATCAGGTAAATGGTATCCTGTTTGATGCTAAACACTTCAGGAGAAAAAACTCTGGTTACTCTGAGGAGCCTCCACTGAGCTACTTGCAATGCTAGATGTCAGTCTTGAAGTAATAGAGTTGAGTGTTTGTCTTGTGAGATTAGCTTTGTTCTGCCTTAAAAAAAAAAAAGTAGCCTTGATGCCTTTTTCTTTGTTAGCTATTTCTAAAAGCTTTTTATCATGTAACTTTGGTTTGTTTGACTTTGTTCTACCTTAAAAATACTGAGTTTTAAGTACAAAAGTTGATCTTTCAAGAAAATGTGAAGCTTTTAATTTAAAGTTAGTTTTAGCAACTTGAATTTTTAAAAATCAACAGCTTTCAATATTCTGGTAGTTACAGGGTGTTTTGGCTTTGTAGATCAGGTGCTTCCATTTTCTTGGTTGCAATAGCTGTTGCCTCACTGGAATTGTTCTAATTTGTTAATAAATAATGGATTTTAATAGAGGAATGCTTGTTAAAAGAGGAAATAATTCTCAAAAGGACAGGTTTTAAGTTTGTGTTTGTCTTTAAAGACTTGAATATTTGACTGTTCCAAATACAGAGTTTGTTGCAGGAAAAAGTAGATGTTATCAAACCATTCATTTTCCTACCTTTTATGTTCGTAAAGATGTGTGTGTATTCTGTACCATGTAAATCCTCTCTTGGGATACATGTAACATATTTTTCTATTTTTAGGATAATCCTATTGGAAACTGGGATGGAAGATATAATGGAATACAGCTGTGCAGTTTTGCAAGTGTTGAAAGTACACTACTTTTGCATATCAATGATGTCATTCCGGGTACGTGCTACTTACTTAACCAGAATGCAGGCTTCTATAACATCTCAACATAGGCACAGTTACATGATTAAAACAATACTGTGGAATCAATATCCTAAATTCCCTTGAATTGTTAACCTTCTCTTCACTTTCCTCCTCTTGGTTACAGTCTTACCAGTAGAAAAAGTTTAATATTTTACAAAATTAATGTCAAATTGTATCATATTTACAATACTTTACAGTTGTATAAGATTCATGAATTTGCCTCTGTAGCAGGAATCTTTTTATTGACCGTTGTTCGATTTACTGCAGGAGCTGGAATATGTTGGATCAAAAAGCTGTTCTTTCTGTGCTTGAGATGTATAGATAGTATTATTTATGCATTCTGTGAGTAAATACTTTGAAAATTCAAAGCAAGACTGTGAGAAAATTAATCCACAGTAATTCACTGAATAGTTGTAACTTGTAACCACTACAGTCCCCCAGTTAGTTTTCTGAAGAAAGAAAAAAGTTTCATGCTCTACCTGCAGCCAGGTACTAACACGTGTGCAGTCTTGTACAGCTGTGGTCTGTAACTGCTGCCCTCTCCCCCGCATTTGGCTAACTTGTTTTACATTCACCTCTTGTAGGTTTAGTTGAGATGCATGTTTTTGCATCAGTTCTCTCTTCTCTGGAGAACTCACAGGGATTACCCCATTTATGGGAAAAGAGTATTTGTTGTAGGTGTGTTGGTGGAAAACAAAGGTTAGACTTCATGCATCCATTTCCCATGATGGAAGCATGAGCATACGTTGAAGAATATTAAGTCAATCTATTTGACATGTTCAAGAAATAATGGTAGACTTCAAAGTAAAGCAATTGCTGATGTTATAGAAGCAAATCCTGTGTATATAAAATGTTGGTTATGTGCCAAATGAGGTTTTGCTCTGTTTGGTTTTAAAACTTAAAATGCTAGACCTTCTTCAGTTACGTTTCAAGTTGAACTTTTCTGTGACGTAGCTAAAGCATAGAGAAGGGAAGCTAAAATTCTCTTCGTATACCGTGTCTTAGAGACTGTGTCACAGGACAGGAGACCTCCCAAGCCTGCCTATACCTCAAGAGGTGGTGGTGACAAAAGCATGTTCAATCACAGTAAGCCAAAGGCTACAGGTATGTATGCAAAGTGATTTTCTTTACCTAGATAAATTACAGTTTTCTGTTGACTTGCATTTTCTGTCACTTCATTTATTATTTTAGCTACATATCAAGTTACACTCTAAAATAAAGTATTTGAATGAATTTATTTAACCATAATAAAGGTGGTAGACAGTTTATGATTGCTCACAATAGCTTCGCTTTCATGAAAAAGTTTGAGCTTTAGCAAAAACTCAAGAGCATATTACCTAGTTGTGTAGTATAACCAGTTCAGGGATGCGTTCTGTTTTTTCTGAAGGTCTAGTGTGTGTGAGGGTTTTTTTATTACTTTACTTAAATAACAGTTTGCGGCTGTCTTTCTTCTGCAGGACTAGAAACTTCTAAATTTTCAGTCCAGAAGCAGATATACTTAGTATGTTCATATTGCTGTGCTTCAAAACCAAAATTGAACTCTCAGTATATAAGCTTCTTTTGACTCTGGTTTTCGACAGCTCTGAAAAAGCTTCCAGAGAAAAAAGACCTGAAAGGGAAAAAAAACAAATTTACTTTTGCCTTTACAAAAACAAAACAAAACAAAACAACAACAACAACCCCCCCAAAACAACAAAAACAAAACAAAACAAAAAACCCCACAAACAAACAAAACCACAAACAAACAAACCAACCAAAACAACCCAAACAAATGAACAAAAAAAAAGAAAAAAAAAAAAAAGGGAAAAATTCAGTGTCTTTTGATTGGGCTGTAGAATACTAATGACAGTATATTCCGTAAGCTTTCATTCTTCCTGGCAGAGACAGTCTTCACTGAAGTAACTCTGGTTGTATGTTGGCACAATCCATAGCTGTGTGGAATTTGATTGTAATTTATTTGCTTATTTTGAAATTCTTTTGCTTTAAAAACCCCAAATTACCTGCTGTACGCTGTATCTCAAATACTTTCTTATACCCATTATTTCCAGTAATGAAGAATTACTTGGGGGGTATTTATCATCTTTTTGGGCTGGTGACTTGAAATTTCAGCTTGGAGGATTGAGTTGCTTTGGGATAAACTGCTGCCTTATTTCAAGCTTAGAACTGTGTTAGCTTTGATGGAAGAGTTTGCTACTTTATGGAAATGCAGTTACGTTTCCTTGAAAGTATAGGAACAAATTTAAACTATGAAATAGGTGTGTAGCTAACCTTCTGTAAATAGAGATTAATCTCTTCAGTAGAACATGTTGTTTTCCAGGATCTACCTCTGAACCTGGAAATAGAAACAGATCTGAAGTCTTCTACACATTAAATGGCTCATCAGTTGACTCTCAGCCTCAAACGAAAACAAAACCCCCATGGTATATTGATGAAGGTAAAGAGAGATGATAGTCTTTCATGGAGACATACACTTTATTTAAAAAACAAATCAAAACTAGAGTGGATTGATGTTCTTCAAAGTTCAATCTATTAGAATATGTTGTCTTAATCAAAAAAAGCATTTTGGAGCCCCCATGAAAATACACTGTCTTAATTGACAGACCTGTTGATTTATCCTGCATATAAGGGGTTTATGTTCTTGGCAGCGTATGCGCAGCTCTGTGGGAACACGTATGTCTCACATGCAAAATAAAAGCTCAGGCTTGGAAGGAAGATACTCCTTGTAGCCAACTATATACAGTAACTTTATTTTGTCTGCCTTTTTGTTAGCTCATGTTACAGATGTCAGAGAACTGTACTATCTTGCAATGCCAGCTAATCAGTCTGGAAGTAGGGTGAAAATAATCTGACTAAACATACATTTTTTCAGTATATTTAGAAGGTTTTTTTTCTGTAGAATCTCTCAAGTTCTTAGAAATATGAGTGAATGTACCCAGAGGGCTGGCTGGCTTAGCGACTGAAGTGGTAAATACGAAATGTTAGTTTACAATGAAAACCTATAGCAGTAGGAGACCCTGAATTCCATGAACTGTAAAAGAAAATGCATTAAAATTGTTTTTCGTTGCCTAACATGTTGTTCCAACACCTTGGAACTTGTCTAAAAATTATTTTATAGTAATT